>JAUUDZ010420086.1:0-14421 GCA_032361705.1 Panulirus versicolor | reverse complement strand
AGAGAGAGAGAGACAGCGAGAGAGAGAGAGAGAGAGAGAGAGAGAGAGAGAGAGAGAGAGTATTTTTTTCTTTCCTAAACTTGGGAGGCGAGTCAGTTGCTATTTGCACCTAACACAGTTCTGGTGGCAGACTCGAGTGAGAAACTGGTGTTAGAATTTGAGTGTTTGAAAGGAGGAAGTTGAGGGTTAATGTGAATTAAAATAAGGTAATGAGGTTTAGATGAGGAGAGAGACAGATCAGTTTGACCGTAGTGAGTGTGTGTGAGGAGAGAAGTCACTGCCAATGAGGGTAGGATTAGTATGTTTGATGGTATTGTAGTCTCAACGGTAAGTAATGGATGCCAGTCATGGGTCCTAAATGAAAAAAGTATGGAAATGGGTGGAAGTTTGGATGTACTGGAAATAAAATGCCTGAGGAGAATGTGTGGAGTGAGGAGGGTTAATCGAGTGAGAGATATCGTTATGAGATAACGTAAAAGCGGAGTATGTTTAAGAGACCTGAGCAGGGTGTGCTTAGTGTCTTGGGAATATGGAGAGGATGAGTGAGGAGACACTGACAAAGAGGATATAGGTATCAGATGTGCAGGGAGCAAGGAGAAAGGGGAGAGAAAGGACGAGGCGGAATGATGGAGTGAAAGACGCTTTGAGTTATCGAGGCTTGAACATGCAGGAAGGTATGCTGGGTACACGGGATAGATCAATGAAATGCGATGTGGTGTGCAGAGGTCGACGTGTTATCATTGGGTAGACACACGACATAAGAAGTGGTCAAGGGAAACCACAGAACGGTCTGTGGGGTCTGGCTGTATACAAGGGGCTCTGGTTTCAGTGCATTAAACATGACAGCCTGAGAATGGATGTGAGCAAATGAGTGTCGTTTCTTTGTTCCTGGTGCTATATATTCCTGGGGATAGGAGAGAAATAATATCATCCACGTACCTCTTGCGTCTCGTAGAAGGCGACTAAAAAAGGCGGGAGCTGGGGACTAGAAGTCTTACCCTCCCGTATGACTTTCCAAAGGGTGGAACAGAAGAAAAATCAAAATAAGAATCTTTTATCTTCTAAGGCTCAGTCAATTGTATCATCGTCAGTGGATGGCAGGAAGTACAGTTTAATATAATCTCAGGCAGAGAAAAAGTTACTTACGGTGTTCAGTGAAACACCCATGACGCCTGTATTGCAGTGTAGTTATTGAAGCGAAATCAGAAAGGGTCGAAATATTGATTTTAAGACATCAAGAAAATGATATATTAACTTTTATAGCCAGTGACAAATTTTCTTCAAGTTATGATCCAGGTTATGATCCAGGTGGAACCTTTCTATAAAGGCCATATCAGTGTAAAGTTCAAAGTAGAGCTTTGGGTCTTATGACATTTAACTGTTTAGATCCTGAGAGATAACTGTATACAGTACAGAGCTGGACGCAGTTGACCTGACCCTGACAGCGTTCAACATAGACAAATGCAAATTAATGCACTATGACGCTGAACGTATAAATCACGAATACGAAATGTTTAGGAAGTCATTAGTAGAAACTGAAGATTAGATGAACACTGGAATAAACTACCTGCAGATGTAGTTGATGTAAAAACTATCTGTGCTTTCAAAACTAAAGATAGATAGAAACTTCCCTGATATCTGTTATCAGGGAATGGTACTGTACTGCAGAAAAAAGTGTCATTAAACCGTCTTACTTTTTTAGAATCCAACCTCAGTGCAGCCGTTTGTTTCAACTTGTAGGGAACTTTGTCTCCCATTCACACCCTCCTACAAAACTCTCAGAGTCAGTATGTTTCCCCCATGGTATATGGAATTTTTTCCCGTGTTTTTTCCGACCGGCAGTTGAGCCGTAGGGAGAGGTGGGTCAGATGGCGCCCTCTACTTTACTCCTCTGCTTCCCCCAACAATTTAGGCTACGAAAACAGAAAACCTTAATATGGACCATAAGATCTCTTGTTATCTGTCCTCGTGTACGACGGACAAGACGATCCGTAAGTGTTTGCCATATTACGTAGGCGACATACAAAAAGGAGCTGGGAACACACACACACCCTTTCTCTCCTTGTCGCTTACAAACCCCATGACCCTCGTGTTGGAAGGAGGCGGCCCCGCCCCGCCAGACAGCTACGGTGGGGGGGAGGGTTATGACATGCTGTAGCCACCGACTGCACTATACGTCACCAGGCGCCACACAGCCAGCTGCAACCCTCATGACTTTAGTTCACCTTTTCGCAGCCAGTCGCATTAGAAGCGCGTCGTATTTCATCCCCACACTGTAATATGTAGTTCCTATACGCTTCTCCTGTGATGTGGTCCAGGGATCTGGTGCCTGCAAGATACATGGCTGAGAGCACGTTGTGCTCGTGCTCTTGGTACTGTAGAAGGCTCTCTGGCAGAAGACCAGGAATTCACTGAGCAATTGGTGCAGGACCAAGGAGGAGCCTGCAAGGCACTAGGCACTCAAGAATAAACCTCTCAAGCACCTGGTATTGAAGCAGGTGTTCATTACCAATGCCCCTGGTAAAGGTCACACTGTTGGGTTCCTATGGATACTAGCCAATCATTTGATACTGAACTCTGGACCTGCGTGGGACTTGTTGCTAGATGTAATGATCTACAGAGCAACTAGACGCCTAACACGGGAGCCTGACAGAGACCTGGTACAAGAACAAGGCAACAAGGATCCAGGAGGCATCATGGATAGGACTAAGGACACATGGCCAGAGACCACCACTGGGACTACAGACGTGATTGGAAACTAGTACACAACCAGGCACCTGCTGATCATCTGGTACTGGCGCAGCAACAGGGACCTGGTGTGCATTTAATGTAGTATGAGGTATCTACCTGGTACCTGGTACAGGCACCTAATACATGATCAGGGACCTAAATAACTTCTTGTACGGTACTGGGGATCGCTGGGTACCTGGGATAGGACGAAGGACCTGCTAGGCACCTGGGATAGGACTAGGGAACTACTGGACTCCTGGTACAGGATCAGAGACCGCTGGTTACCGAGGACAGCTCCATGGACTTGCTAGGCTTATGTTACAAGACCAGGAACATATTAGACTCGAAAGACAGGACTAGAAACCTGTTAGGTCTCTGGTATAGGAACGAGGACCAAAATAGCATTTGGTCCAATACTGGGAACATACTGGACACCTGACACAGGTCCAGGGACCTACTGGGTACCGAGTGTGGGTCCAGGGACCTACCGGGCACCTGGTATGGGTCCAGGGACGCAGGACTAAGAAGTGGCACGACAGGTAGTACAGAGCTAAACACTTGCATGAGAATTGGCTTAGTATCAGGAACCTGCATGGCAATTGGCACAAGAACAGGAATCTGCATGGTAACTAAAACAGAAGCAGGAGCAAGCACAGGAACAGGAACCTGCATGGTAACTGGCACAAGAACAAGGAACCTGCATGACAGTTGGCACAGTTACATGCATGGTAACTAACACAGAAGCAGGAACTTTCATGGGTAACTCGCACAGGAACAAGGAACCTGCATGGTAACTCGCACATGAATAAGGAACCTGCAGGGTAACTAGCATAGGAACAAGGAACTCGCGTGGTCACTAGGATATTATCAGGAAACTGCATGGTAACTAACACAGGAACAAGGAACCTGCATGACAACTGGTACGTAGACGAAAACCTCGTGCCTCAACTGGTAAAGGACCAAGGGTTTGACGGACGCAGTATCAGGGGGCCATAATATTCAACTGCAGAACATCTAACTTCAGAACGAAGATTAATTTACTTCTCCTCGAGCGAAATGTTGCACTCGAGGGAATACGCACCACTGGGTCTGCGTACGAATGGTGCTGAGCGTGCGTCTAGCTGTGTGTTTGTGCAAAGAGGAGGGGCGTATGGTCTATGCGGACGTGCAGCCAACTTCCTTCCCAGGGAAACAACAGGTGGAGAGGTGCTGCTGGCTCTTACGAGCTGGTGGTGGTGATGGTGTATGTGTGTGTGTGTGTGTGTCTGTGTGTGAGTGAGTGTGTGTGTGTGTGTGTGTGCCTGGTGGAGTGGTGCACGTGCTGTTGCGGCAGCGTTGCAGCACTGCGCCCGGATCAATACCTCCCCCGCCCCGGCCTCCGTCACCCTCCTCCTGCATCCTCCAGCTCCCGCCCGCCCGCCCACCCACTCCGCCCACCACCCCGCCCCGCCCACCGTCCCATCCCGCCGCCCCGCCCACCGCTTCGCCCGCCATCCTACCTTCCGCTGTATTTCAGCACCGCCCACCATAACCCCCACCACCCCACCCCATCGCTCATCCGGTTTTGCACCCACCAACCTCACCTGCTTATGAAGTGTTTGTACCACAATGACTGAAATATCTCTACCACAGCCACTGAAGTGTTTCTACCACAGCCACTGAAGTGTCTCTACCACAGCCACTGAAGTGTTTCTACCACAGCCACCGAAGTGTCTCTACCACAGCCACTGAAGTGTCTCTACCACAGCCAATGAAGTGTCTCTCCCACAGCCACTGAAGCGTCTCTACCAAAACTGCTGAAGTGTCCCTACCACAATCACTAAAGTGTTTCTACCACAGCCACTGAAGTGTCTTTACCACAGCCACTGAAGTGTCTCTACCACAACCACTGAAGTGTCTCTACCACAGCCACTGAAGTGTCTCCACTACAGCCACTGAAGTGTCTCTATCACAATCACTGAAGTGTCTCTACCACAGCCACTGAAGTGTCTCTACCACTATCACTGAAGTGTTTCTACCACAACCACTGAAGTGTATCTACTACAATCACAGAAGTGTCTCTACCACAGCTTCTGAAGTGCCTCTACAACAGCCACGGAACTGTCTTTACCATAGTCAGTGAAGTGTCTCTGTCACAACCGCTGAGGTATCCCTACCACAAACACTGACGTGTCTCTACCACAGCCACCAAAGTATCTGTATCACAACCAGTGACGTGTGTGTATCACAATCACTGAAGTGCCTGAAACCCAACAACTGAAGTGTGTGTACCACAAGCACGGAAGTGTATGTAGGACAACTACTGAAGTGTCTGCACCACAGACACAGAGGCGTCTGTACCACAACCGTTGTAGTATCTATACCACAGTCGCTGAAGCAGCTGTACAACAGCTGACGTTTGAATGTGTATCACAACCACTGAAGTGTTTATACCACAAACATTGAAGTTCCTGACGTGGATGTACCAAAAACCACTGAAGCACCTATATACCAGCTCCTGAAATATGTGCACCACACCACTGAAGTGTGCGTGTGTGCACTTTACTGAAGTGTGTGCGTATCACAACCGCCGAGGCATTTGTGTATCATAGCCACTGTAGTGTGTGCGAACCACAACCACTGAAGTACTTGTACCAGAACTACAGAGGGGTATCACAACAACTGAAGTACCTGCACCATAACCACTGAAGTATGTATACTACAACTACCGAAGTACTTGTACCACAACCACTGAAGTATGTATACTACAACCACTGAAGTACTTGTACTACAATCACTGAAGTATGTATACTACAACTATTGAAGTACTTCTACCACAACCACTGAAGTATGTATACTACAACCACTGAAGAACTTCTACCACAACCACTGAAGTATATATACTACAACCACCGAAGTACTTGTACCCCAACCACTGAAGTATATATACTACAACCACCGAAGCACTTGTACCACAACCATTGAAGTATGTATACTACAACCAACAAAGTACATGTACCAAAACCACTGTTATAATGTGCAGTACAACGGTAGAAGTGCGAGTACCACAACCACTGAAAAGAATGCATCACGCCCACTGTAGTGCTTATGGCATTACCGCTGTGATGTGCGTACCACAGCCTCTCAAGTGTGTGAGCCTCTGGGGTGTGTGCACCACAAACAGTGAGTTTGATGGAGTAACATGAATAAATCACTAAGAAAACAACCTTCTGGACAGGTAAGATGCATATTGAATAAGAAAATGTAGAACAACATAATTGTATAACGTAGCATTGACGCACCCAGTAATTTCCACGGGGGGTTATGAAGGATGTCGAGTGTGTGTGTGTGTGTGTGTGTGTGTGTATGACGAAGTGGAAGTTTATCGTATCATGGTCACGGAGTCCGCTAGACACACTTTAATTGCCACTTCCTCACGCACTTGCGGATGAATGTTTCATTCTTGACGACGCATGTCCTATACAGGTGTTGGCTCAAGAGACTTACTGTCATGCTTTCAGACTGTCCTGTCCTCCACCTGACAGCGTAGAGTATTGGTGAACCAAATGGTTGATGGAGCCTTGAGCTTCGGACGCCTTTCCTTCCCAGGCTCGAGCCTCGGACGTGAGAACTGCCCGGCAAAATGTCAAGAGTTGCAGAGATGTTATCACTCCCCCAGCGTGATAAGGCCAATATGTTTGCCTCGCAAGATTTGCTGATTGTTGAGGGAGTGCCGAGTGACCGCCCACCTCCTTTAGATCGAGCCCTCTGGTGGTGCACTACTGCTAAATCAATCCCACTTAGAAAAAGGTTCCTCTCACATGTCCTCTGCTGCGAGATCATTTTCGAATAGAATGAGGGAACGGCGTCCTTGTTCCTGCCGACAGAGGCAGCTACTCACCAGCCATGCCGTCCGGCCCTGGTCGTCCATTCACCAAGAGCTTATCTAATCTTTTCTATATGTTTCTGGCATACGTGATGCAGACGTGGTATGATACAAAGTGTTGTTGCGTGAATTCTTATTCTTTGTGCTAGTTTTTTTCTTCTGGGTGTGGTGAATGTAAATGAACAATACAACTGAAGTCAAACAGCAACAGACCACTGGGTCCTAACGAAGCTGTTTGTGATAAAGGAAGAGAAATATAACTCTGATTTGAGTGGAAGAAGTAGAAAGACCGAGATTTTCCAAAGTGGAAGACCTGTAAGCTTATCGTATAGTTAAGGAGGGACAAATAATGTTAATCGTGGATTTGAAGCAAAATACTGATCAAGTCTACGTTTAAACGTTTCTATGGTTTGGTTCACATATGTTGTTGCTCGGATTAGGGACTCTATTTTTGTAAACGAACGCCCACATGCACGAGAGAAAGGTCAAAAGAGGTACAGTCACTGGAGGAGTTAGCGACTGAGCGATGCAAATAGGAAAGAGGTGATTACCTCCCGGTACAACAAGCCGACCCTCACGACCTGCTGAGGGGCGTGGCCAGGTTGGCGAAGGGGGGCAGGAAGGGGTGCGTTCCTCCCTCTGCTGTCTTGTGCTCTAGGTCGGCAGAGCTGGCCGAATTGAAGCTTGTGGTACTTGACGTGTGGGGGGTGGACGAACTGCTGCTTGTGGTACTTGACGTGGGTGAGAGTGGACGAACTGGTGCTTTTAGTACTTGAAGTGGATGGGGTGGGCGGGCGGGCTTGTGCTTGTGGTACTTGACGTGAGTGATGTGGGCGAACTGGTGCTTGTGGTACTCCACGAGGGTGGAATGAATGGTGGGTTGGTGCTTGTAATACTCCACAGGGGTATGCTGGATGACCTGGTGTCCGTAGCTATCCACAGCGATAGAACTATGGTTCTCTGGTCCGATGTACGGGAGCCCCTCATCATCATCATCATCCTCACAACCTCGAAGTATTTAGATCATGCATCAAGCACATCTCCCTCACCGACTCTTACGCAGACTCGGTAATATCCTGAGGCATATTTCCTATACATTACCTGTACGAGATATAGTGCTATGTACACGAGCAAGTGTTGCGGGACCTGCAGCGGTGCCTCAGGATCTAATCAGATCTTTACCCTCTCTTTCCAGGTTTTGTTGTTCCTCTTTTTTGTGCCTATGGTCAAACTTGCGTGCAGGTACTCACGCAGGCATCTGCGACTGGAAATTTTTACTGCGTCTAGAGTATCGTCTGTTCTGTACATGAGGCATTTCGAATGATATGACGCTATGTAACAAACGTAAGTTAGCCCACGTATACCACTCTACCGCTTAGGACGAGATGGCCACCAGTCACTAGTGATTCTCTTTAGACATTTCGTCCGACACGGTTCCAGAGCACCGACACCCGAGGTGTCTCCAGAAAATGTCCATCGCAGTGTCTTAACAGAATATGGTCAGGTCTTGTTGTCCTCCATCACCTTCGGTACTGGATTGATTCAGTATTACTTTGGTAAATTACACACACACACACACACACACACACACACACACACACACACACACAAACACCCAGACATAAACACAAGACACACCTACAGACAGATATACACTAACCAAAACCTTAATATGTGAATACTGTTGGTAGAACTCATAAAGCAGATGGTTTTAAACCACATTATCATCAAACAGTATTAATGCCTTTGTGCGTGGACTGAAATGACAATGATCGGACTGCTACAATGTGGACAGAGCAAATGCACCAGCAGTCGTTTGTCATCAATTCCCCTTTACGACACCTGGAGACGTCGCTCTTATACCCCTTTAGCACAACCCCTTAAGAATTAGGTCAAAGGTCATACAGTCCTGCTCAAGGGTCGCACTGCCGTACTCAGTTACCGAGATTGATTTGTACTGCTTTTCAGCAGCAAGTTTATTGTGTGTACCTCATGAATCGCAAGGTCCGACTCAAGGACGTGAAGGAGGTATATAAGCAGTTTTTACCACTATTTTCATTTTCCTTCCTTCTCTCTGGTAGCGTGTGAAATGTATGACTCTCTCACTTGGACTAGGGTGTCGGAAAAGTATCTTTATTCTATTCATTTTGTTTTGATATATTCAGTTCCGGGAAAACGTCTTGGGACACGCCCAGGTCCCAAAGTCCCAGAACACTCCTGGTCGAAGCTTCAGTGATCTCTGTATCTCTGCTTGTCGAAACAGTGCTCGGTACAGCTTCGATCACGTGTGCCCCTGGCCTGTAACCTGCGACTTAAGTTGCTAATTGCTTGGTTTAATATCAGGTGATAGTTATTACATCATTTATTATCTGTCGGGATGAAACACGCACAGTAATTCTCGAAGTCTATTTGATGACGAGAAAATATCTTAATTTGCTCATTGTTATGTGTAAGTTGCTTTCCCGAGGTTCATTACGATTTTAGTAGCGTCAGCCACTCTTAATCTGAAGACACAATAGAGAGCAGAACACTCCTCCATGTTTGTTTCCAGAGGTCACAGTGTCGACTTAGGCCTTGATTAACATACTACCTTTGTTTAACATCCGCAGACCATCCACCCTTTGAATTTCCTTATGCTCACTCAGGGCTGCCTGACCGTGGGGTCATTTGCGTCACAGGCACACACACAAGTTGCTCATTAGGAGACCCTAAGCCGGGCAACTTGGTGCAAGGCTGATATAATAGCAGCGGAGGGTTCTCGCCCCAATGAAAGTAATGCAGATGTTGGTCGGACAAAAAATCTAAGATTTGTAAGATATTTTGCTCGTTGCGCGCTAGAAGAGGAAGTTGGAAATAGGATTAAACCAGATATTAAGGAATTTTACTTGAGACTTTTCTATAACTTTCAAATGTACCAAGAGACAAAGACTTAGTCCACGTGCATAGTGAGTGCATGTGGTCTTCAGAATCATCTTAACACTTGAAGAAGTTGTTAAAGATATTTCGGTGTGGTGGATGTTGACGACCTTAATGAACCTAACAGTTAATAGGCCTAAAGCCCAAACAACCAACCAGCTTGCACATGAGATGTATGTCTGATTGGTAAGATAATACTTGAGATGAATCAAGATAGTCTTCGATATGTTATCAGTAACTACTCTTATAGGACAAGAAAGAATTGTCATGAATCATTATATCATAAGCAAATGCTTTGCTGGAAACGGAGATCGGCTCTCTCATCTGATGAGACAGCAAATATAGAAACTGTGACGCTTAGGCCTATATGGAGGACTGATGGTGTATCGGGGTGGAAGACATCTCGATAGTTTCACGTAGGTTAACCCTGCCGAGTCACAATCAGGGTTAAGTTGAACGCTACTTCGCTGACTGGTAGATACAGGTAGATAGAATACGAAAGAAAAAAGTTGATATGAACATCTTTTACCTGTATGGTTTCAAACTGTCATTCGGTGTTGGTGACAAGTTCATCACACGCGTGGTCAAATCCGTCGCCAGAATTTCGAGGGGTTCGAACGCGCCCTCCTTTGTTTCCGACGAGTGATACTATAAATCTTCATTATATTGCCTGAACTGTCGTCAGTTCAGTGCAAGGTGTCTGTACTCATACACATCCAAGCTCACCCACTACACAGACAAACATACTGAGCACTCGTAATGGTGGAATGCGAAATACTTCCACCACGATCCTGCAGTGCAGGCGCATTCTCTCCTTTACTACAGTTGCCTCGGCTTCCGCTCGTGCCTAGTGCTCTTCCCACACCAACGCCTTGTTGTCTCCGCCCAGTGGTAAGTACCGAGCACTCCGCTACCTCCCTCCGCCAGTGCTTATTCCCTGTCTGTGCACGACTGCGGCAGCAGCAGTTTTGTCTCCTCGCCTCCTAAACAGACAAACAGGCAAATTCATTAAAGTGCCCTCGTTTTATCCGAGAACTAATTAGGTGGTAAATTAACACGTTATGCATTTTTCGGCAGGAATATAATTGACATGGTTTTGCATTAATGGGTTTTTCATTGATGGTAGAGTGTATTTAAGATAAAACGATTTGGATGATTAATTTTACAAGAAATGATAGTAGGGAGGGTTGTGAAAACCAGGGGGGAATGGGGGATACGTATAAATAGGTGAAACCTATACGAATCAACAGAACCGATGAAATTTTTTCACTTAACAACTCCTAGCTGCTGAGATTTAATTAGTATTTTAGTGTTGCGGTTAAAATATACCAAATGGAATAGGTTTCACCCACCAGCAGCTCCAAAATGCAAACAAATAGACGACACACGGCAGCTGGTGGAGCTCCTGTCCAACCACTCACAAACAGCCACTGCACACGTTCTCCAGCAGCTCAGTTCAGTAACGCTGGTATATTTTTACTATAAATCTTAAGTTCCAGGTAAGGTTAGGTTAGGGTTGAAACAATCCTACAGTATACCTGATCTTCGTCATTAATCATCGTGACATTATAATGCTTTAATTCAAACTAACCGGTCTCACATTATCTATATACATCTTGCTATCATCGCAAAACGAAATTGATGATAATCTTAAGTGGTAACCTTAGAATTCATAATTACCAATATTGCTTTTGCGCCGGCCTCTAAAACGATACTGTGATTTGCACCAGTTCTTCTTTCTACACCTATGTCCACTCGAGGTGTCGGTAGATTTTTTTCTTCGTCTCTCTCCTTTTCAGTCAACTCGCACTTAAACTACTGGATCTAGTTTATCATGTCAGACTTATAGAGTATTTTTCACCATCCTCCTACAGACCATAGTCCTGCAAGCAACACAATTCCACATTTTCCACTACATGTTTTTCCATTCTGCATGTTCCTGGGCTTTCGATCTGGCAAGCCGACGGCTTTTGGTTTTGTCGTAACATTATCAAAATAACCATAACGTTTACAGCACTCATTCTTTTTTTCCTACCTGGAGCTCTCTCCTGCCAGGATGTTTCCTCTGCAGTCCAAGCTTACATCAACGCACAGACAGACACGTAACAGTTAACCTGACGAGTGTGGTCTGTAAGGTGTTGGGAAAGATGATCAGACAGCAAAGGAATGGTTTCCTGCAGAGAACCTACCTGTTTGATAGACAACACGGCTTCTGGGAAAGGAGTTTATGTGTAAACAAACCTCTTACGAGAGAGTTGAGCTCCGTTTTACATAATAAGTAATGCTAAGTGGATTGCCTCTGTCTGGACTGCCAGAGAGCATTTGACACTAAACCAGATAGGAGGCTGGTAGAAAGATGGATCTCCCGGCAGGAATAAGGGAGAAAGTTTTTCAGTGGACAAAATATTATTATAGTGGAAGGGAACGCAGGACGCATGTTAGAAGAGCCGTCTCAAAATGGATTAAGGTTACTCGTGACGTGCCGCAAGGTTTTGTTCTTGGAATATTACTCTTCTTGATCTGTGTGAACGACTTGCCCTAAAGGATAGACTCCTACTGAATATGTTTACGGACGGTGCCCAATTCATGTGGGAAGCAAAAAGCAAGGAGGATTGCATTAATATACAGGGCGACATCAACAAATTCAAAGTTGGTCTGATACACGGGTGATAAATTCAGCTGAGTAAATGCAGGTCAGTGAGGATGAGACAAAGCAAAAGAAGACCGCGATATGAATATTATGTAAATGTATATTAACTCAGGAATCGAGAGAGAGAGAGAGAGAGAGAGAGAGAGAGAGAGAGAGAGAGAGAGAGAGAGAGAGAGAGAGAGCTGTCGCCAAAGGGGGCTGTCGCCAAAGTTCCTTATTAAGAAAACAGTAAAGAAGACAAATTTTCTTATGGCAAATATTCGAAATACCATCAAATACATGGATAGGGATCTATTCAGCAAGCTGTTCATATCCTACATAATGCCAAAAATCTATTCGCTTCTTTAGTTTGGTCACCGAACGTGAACAAACACGAAGACCAAATAGAGAAGGCCTAAAGGAAAGCAACAAAGACGGTGCCATAATTCAGAGAACTGGCTTACAGGGGAAGTTAAAAGCCTTAGGTTTGTGCACCATGGAGGAAAGAAGAGTTAGGGGTGACCTGATCACAGTCTTATTTTAAACCAGCTTGATCATGCTCACCGAAAGATGCATGGGTAGAACAACCAAAGGTCATGACATTTAGCAAGAAACAAGTTAAGAAAATAATGTATTGAAAGTACTAATGTAGGACAAGATAAATGGGATAAACTCAGTTATGAGATTTTAAATGTAGGCGAAAAATGATTTAAAAAGTTATATGATAGTAAAGAATGTTCATGTGGTCGAACCCTATGAGTGTAGAACATCTCTCCTTTAAACAGTACAAGCAAGCAATTACACAAACGTAATTGATAATGTAAATATTGATGACAAAATTACTTTTTTATAGGTTTGCGTCGATTTTGCTACGCAGACATCCCATTTACCTCATTCTCTGTATTTCCTTTCCCAGTCTTTTAAAATCTTCAGTTCACCCCATTTCTTTACCTTCCAATTTGATCCTTGGGACAATTATTCTTTACTCTAACTTACAACAACAGACAGAGTTAGACAAATACAGAAACCCATAAACAGTAAGACTCAAACACAAAAACCCACAGATAGACTGCCAGAGTCAGATTCAGATAGACGCAGACACCCACATACCCAGAAACTAACATAGGTATACAGACACACAGACACAGATTCAGACAGACACAGAAGTCCAAAGACAGTCAGATATAGAGTCAGATACACAGAAACCCACAGACAGACAGACGTTCTCAGAAAGACACAGACTTAGAGTCAGACACAGCAGCCCAGAGACAGACAAGCAGATAGACAAAGATAGAGCCGGACAGAAACAGACAGACCTTTACACACACACACACACACACACACACACACACACACACTTGCACAACTTTTCAAATATACTACAAGAGTTCATGACGCCGAAAAAAAAGATTCCAGAATGATTTCTACTTTGGGGGAGAAAAAAGTATGTATATTTCACCAAAATGATACGCGGCTGAACCAAACGCAGCTCCCGACCGGGCAGCGCAACAACTTAATTATCTTTTCACGGTAAATCATCAATAATTTATAGAGTAATGTCCTGTAATAGTGTGGGATAATGGCAGTTACCTTGAAAGGCCATATTTTCCTTGCAGAAGATTGCCAAAATTAAATGTCTCTCTGGTATCAAGAGGCGTCAGAATTTCCAGCAGTCTGTTCACGTTGGCACAATGACGAACGTCTGGCTCCAGGCAACGCACATGACTCGCCTTCCTTATTGTGACTCACTATAACATCCTGCTGAGTCTCCACAGACATTCAGTTCGAGAAATCTTGTGCGTCTGTGTATTATCTTATAATCATGATAATTTTAGATTTTTACCATGATGATAACCATAAGGTTATCATGATGAACAGATGTATATATGCATTTATATTTGTTTATTATGCTTTGTCGCTGTCTCCCGCGTTAGCGAGGTAGCGCAAGGAAACAGACGAAAGAATGGCCCAACCCACTCACGTACACATGTATATACATACTCGTCCACACACGCACTTATACATACCTATACATTTCAACATATACATATACATACAAACACAGACATATACATATATACCCATGTACATAATTCATTCTTGCTGCCTTTATTCATTCTCGTCGCCATCCCGCCACACATGAAAAGACAACCCCCTCCCCCCGTATGCGCGCAAGGTAGCGCTCAGTCTCTAGCTGCCATGTATAAAGCACCGAAACCACAGCTCCCTTTCCACATCCAGGCCCCACAAAACTTTCCATGGTTTACCCCAGACGCTTCAC
>JAUUDZ010420075.1:3748-14421 GCA_032361705.1 Panulirus versicolor | reverse complement strand
TATATATATATATGAAATGTCTTGGCTCCCAGCGGGGCAGTGATTTGAAGACTATAACACATGCTTCCTCTATGTGCATGTACTCGACTCCCAGCAGGAGTCATACGCTCACTTTCCAATCCCCTGTGCAGGGCGGAGATGAAGAGTCAAAGTATATACTGGCTGTCACCAACGACCCTGTGTGTCTCCTATCAGTGCAAAACTCACTAGGTCCACCAGTCTTACTCCCCCTCTGACCTCCGCTATTTCTATTTTCTTCCTTCATAAAGATGTGGCTGTCTGCAATCTGACACCTTCGACAAAGAAGCAGCACCATTGCTGATTTCCCATCTTCTCTGGTCGGGTTCTAGATGAGGGAATCTTACTCTTCATATACGTTTGGAGATCGTCTTTTTTTTTTTTTGTATATTTACTGATATACACGACTAAACTTACTTCTAGATCAGAGTGGTTCAGTGAGTCACTTGGAATGAAACACGGATCACATGGCTGACTAGCTTGACCTGGGAGTGGATCAAGAGGCGTCAAGTCTGAGATTTCATGGGTCAAAAACATTTGGTCAAGTCTTTAAAAATCGACGGCTTTGTGCTCGTCTACAACTCAATTTGGCTGACAGATAGACTTTTGATGGTCTGCAACTCAATTTGACTGACAGATAGACTTTTTCTGTCATGACATCTTACACCACAGTTATCATATAGTTAGATATTTTTACAACAATGTCTTAGCAGTGCAATGTAATTCTCTGTGAGCAAGCAGGATTTCCCTGTGTGAGCCTCCGTGAACGTGAGCATGACCATAAATCCTTCAGGAACCAAATACAAGAATCAAGAGGTCAGCTGTTGCAGCTCATGAAGAGGAATCTATTGATATTCTTGCAGTTTTTCGGTTCGAACTTTGCAGAACATCAGGCTCGTGTCTCGTTAAGCCACCTTCTGATGAAGCCAATCATAAAGTCATTAAGAATGAAATCGGAGACTGAGACAGGCGCAGGTGGGAAAAAATTGGCTTTATTGGTGGCACCGGAAAGGAAATGGCTCTCCCTGCACTCAGTAAAGTAGCAAGGTTTGCGTGCGAGCCTGCAGCACGAGCGGCAGCGGCAAATCGAAGATGCACCTCAGCAGCAGCAGTATCATATGACCACAGCGGCGGGCATGGCTGACACCGGAAGAAGTGGAATCCGTATGTATCGCTTTGGGACGCTTTCAGAACTGTGATTTAGTTTTTATTTTCAAATTATTCGTTTTTGTCTTGAGTAAGAGTTTTTGTTCTTTTCTATTGCAAAAATTATGTGATGTGATATAGATGGTTTGGGGTCAACGGGTGATGGGTCAAGGGTCAAGGCTGGCGACCCTCTTCCAACTCATCAAAATCTATGATGTGAGTATTTTCAGTTTTTTTTTTTTTTTCTTCTTTCTTTGCACATGCTGTCTACGTACTGGGGTTAGGTGTTGTCTGGGGAGGGAGTTTTTTTTTTTTTTTTGATAATAGCTGTTTAGTAATTTCCTTGAGTCAGGGTTGGTACATGTAATGGCTGGACGCTAACCATTACACGAAGTGTGCGTGCATACCCTCGGAGAGTGGAGAGTGGGAGTTCGTTGCTACACTCTGGTAAGACCCGTCATTGTGTGTTGGATCCTCACGAAGGCCATACCATACATCGTTCACTACATTTCCTCGTGCGTTCCTAACACGTTAACTCTCCTACCTTCCTCTTGCTCCTTGTGTTCCTTGTGTGTTGAACAAGTGGTCATTATCTACATTAACCTAATTTTCATTAATATCTTAAGGTTATTACCTTTATCATTACAGAGGCAAATTCTAATTATGATTGGTCCGTCAGTATGTCTTAGCCTGTTATGAAGTAATTACATGTAATTACATTAAGATTTACGTTGTTGAAACATATAACTACTCTGGCTGCATCGAGAAAAGAAGTGTTTTCAAAAATGTTGGGAAGAAGACTTTTCGAAGTTATGCAAGCTTTTGCTCTTAACTCTTGTGTTTAACATTCTTTCACGGTTGTTTTCCTTCTTTCTCACCATAATCTCCCTTCAACAAAGCTTAAGGTCAAAGTCTTGTAAAATATTTATTTTCCATCTCATGGGCCCTGTCCAGAAACTTAGCCGCTCTACCTACCTACAGTCTCTACCGCCAATGTCTCCCCGTACACCTGCCTTATAATCTACTTCTCTTGTTACTTACCACACTATCTACCTACATTTTTCAGTACTTTCCCACCTCTTTCCTACCCATCGTACCCAAGTATCCGACCTACCTCCATATCTGTTGGCCTGATTTCCAACCTACCCATATGATCTCCTCACTGTCCACCCTATATTCATGATTATCTTCCTGGCTGCTTCCTTAGCTTTTATCGCACCCTGAGGTCACGTCACGTCACGTCACGGTGCTCAGACGGTTGGCCTGAGCTGCACATATGTAACGTTGGTCTGGTCTGTTGTTCATTCATGACCTGAAGATGGTTCACTGAAACGATTTTCTAATGTTGAAGGCTCCAGTTACGGACAAAAGTCCGCATTAAGGCCAGGCCTTAAATTGAAATATAGAGAGAATTATGAAGCGGGAAAAGAAAAGACATGGGAAAGTATAAGGAATTTTGGAGGACGTGAAAGATTGTCTTTTGAAATTTGCCAGGTTTTAGTTCTTGGGAAAGACATGATAAGGTAGAGAGTTCTAAGGCTTCGAGGTGTAGGGGAAGAAGCAGTTATCAAAACGGCCCATCCTTGAGTTGCCAATGGCCACACAATAATCATGTGACGCAGCAGCTTACCGAGTATTGCGGGGTCTAGAAAGTGTCAATAGAACTCGCAATAGAAACTTTAATTAAACTGCTAAATCAAGTATGGAATGAAAAGAAATTGCTAACATAGGACGGGAAAAGGGAAATCAAGCCATATTTTGAGAAGGTAGATCCTAGTTAATGTAGAAATTATATTCCTCTGTTATGTTAATGAGATCTAAAAGAAGAGTCTACAGTCTGCTGTGTACTGGATTTGTAGAACTGGAAAAATCTTTCGATCCAGTCTTCCGAGGAAAGTTATGGAAATGTCTGTAGCATTATGAGGTGCCTAGTAACCTGCTGAAAACTAAATAGTTGGCGTCCATCCTTTGTTGGTGCAGTGAGAACACGATGGCTGATGGTTGTCTGGAGTTAGAAAATCATATGGCACCCTAAATATAATGAAACGTACCAACTGAACCTCTACAATTCTTGTCTTATTCACTGTTGCTGTTAAGAGGATATCCAAAGGTCTACAGGAATCACTAGAGATCATGGGTGTTTTTAGGGATCAGAAATGGGTATGAACTTAAGTAAAGCCAAGATAGATATCCAGTCAAGATCCGATATTGTGTTAATATTTTCATGGTATCTTTTACTGCATAGGTTAAATTAAACTTAAAGTAAGAAATAATTTCCAAATACTTCCAAGACTTTGGTGCCCTCCCTGTTCCTGATAGTCAGAGACTCACATATTACTTCTGACTCAATGAGAACCATAGATCAGACTACATTGTCGTCTGCTTTGTCTGTAGGGTTGTGGCCTGGACCATGACAAAGAAATATGTAAAATATCAGTAGCGTAGAGGGAACCCCACCTGGCAATGCTCGGCAACACAAGAGCAAAATCAAAAGCATAGTAATAAGAAGAAATGACAGAGCTATCCTGTATGTTGGCAGAAAGAGACAGGACTCATTTAAGGTAGTTTGGGTACTTTGATCGAACGGACAGGGCTCAGCTACCATACACTCAGCGATCAACTGGAGGCTGAGTGCAAGAGCTATCAGATCTTGCTCGTAAGAAATAGAATGATTGCAAACAATAATGCCAAGCAACACCTGCTGTCGGCCACCATTCAAGACAACAGATACCTATTCAGGGCAGACAGCTGTGGAGACAACTAGTGCCCTCTGGTTACACGCTCGGTCCGGCTGACAAGTCCAAACCTACGTGGAAACTGAGGACCTCGTTATCCTCACGTTGGAAAGGGAACTCGTTAGTTGATTCACAACATAACTCCTCAAAGTGTAATCATCCAGAGAAATTGGTTTCATTATTGGTGCTTTAAAGTAAGTCCTTGACGTTTGATGGAGTTCCTCAGTACAAGAAAATTCTACGTTTAATGAAGGTAAAAACTTCGACTGTACTACAGTGGCGGCAGGAACGTCCATCCATAATTGGCTCATTACGATAATGGAGTTCAGCTGAACACCAGTCATAAGGGCCACGATGCTGGAGCTCAGCTGTATACCAGTCATATGGACCGCGTACTAGAGCTCAGCTGTACACCAGTCATATGAGGTAAGACTGGAGCTCAGCTGTTTACCAATCATATGGGTTACGATCCTGGAGTTCAGCAGTACACCATTCATGTGAAGTATGGAACTTAGCGTTACGCTAGTCATGTGAGTTCTGAGGCCGGAGTGCAACTGTATACCAGTCATGTAAGCCCCTAGGTAATGGCGCTCAGGGGTACACCAGTATTTCATTTACCTGAAAACTCCAGTCACTGTCAAATGTGCTCGCCGAGACCAGACCTTAGATGTGAAAAAAAAGAAAAAGGACTAAGAAGCAAAGACGAGGGAAGAAGTGTGTAGGAGCTTTTGAAGAAATAAAAATTTTACCTTTTGAAGTCGTAGACATCAGAAAAAGAAAGATTGGATACGAGAGACTTCCACAGTTGAACGAAAGGAACAAACATCAATAGCGGCCCACTCTTGAATTGCCTGCCAGCGGCCACACAGTAATCATGTGACGTAGCTGCTTCTCGAGTATTGCGTGGTCTGGCTAGTGGTGGGGGGCACACAAGTAGCCAGCTCCCGGGAGCAAAAACCAAAATAATACCTACAGAAAAGGGAAAGTGAACCAATATTGCGCCGTAAAGCGAGCAGGTCAAGTGAAGAAGTCATCTTGGAGGAAGATAAGATAAATGGTTCCATTCCCGCAACAATAACTTCTGCTATGCGTTTGGCGGACACAGAAGCATCACCACATAAATGACAGTAATTTTTTACCTAAAGAAAGTCTGAAAAGTATTTTCTGAAGTTATTTTAGTCATCTTTGTTGAGGTGCCAATATTTTCTCTAGAAGGGTTGCTGGAGGGGGAAGTGCCGTGAAAATAGATACATTTATGAGTGTGTGATCCGATGAGGCAATTGTGGGTGGGATTGTGTAGTTACAGCTTGAAGGATTAGAGTTGAGAAACAGATCCAGAATATTAGTAGAGTGGCCATAGCAGCCAGGAATATATGGCTGGGGTGGGAGATCATTGAGAATGAAGGTGAGGGCTTCAATCCCTCCACCATCCGTATGGGAGGAATTCAACCATTCCTCAAGCAAAGCATCTCTGCTTGTGGGAGGGTAGGATGCCGCGGTCTCATAGCAGGACTTTAGATAGTCGAAGAAAGATATAGATATATATTTTGTAGAATTAGGAGATGCAGTAGGTGAAACAGAGGACAAGTGTGGGAGTTGGGAGACGGACCTTGAGTCGCAGAACATCATAGTCTGAGGACTTGAGGTTCTCGGGGTGTGCCACTGGTGTGTTGATGTTGGAATCGTGAGTGAGTGGACGCAGGGATGACTGTGTGAACGCAGGGATGACAGTGAGTGGACGCAGGGATGACAATGAGTGGACGCAGGGATGACCACACATTTTCACCGGCAGAATATTCTTCCCCAAACGTTCCTGATGCCTTGACAGGCTGGGTTTATAAAGTATTGAGGAGAAATTAAATGTAATTATTCTTTTGTCTATTGTTATAATAGATGGGGGAAGATATCAGCATTTCTCCCACTGATTTGATACGTTTTATAATACCATCAGAGATTCCTCTCGATGATTCGTTCTCTTGAAGCGCTTCGAGATTTGTCCTTTCCACTCCTGCTGTTTCAACTGCTTCAGTCGTGTTGTTGCCGCTGCTACTACCACTTCAACAATCATTTGCCAAAGTCTATATTCTCAGCAAAGTTTGCATACCTTTGGAGAATTTAGCACGTCTATGCTGCAGTGGGAGGAGGGGGTATCTTTTATTTTTGTGTGTTCTTTGTTTTACCAAGACTTGTTAGGATCAGCCATCTGGACGTACTGGAATGTTCACTTTGAGATTGAAATAATTTGGTGTCTTCGGTAACTTTATGTTTTCCTTTTTCTCCGAGGCTTTTCATGGGTATGCAGGTCATTTACTTTGAACCAGATCTCACTGGTATAGTTTTGTTAAATCTGTCTCTGTCACAGCTTCATTCTGTATGACTTCCAGTTTTGATTTGTGAGAGACTACAGAGAACACAAGACAGTCTTAAAATAATCCCTGTGTTTATTAAGGAAACAAAAATAGGCAAATTCTGTTTGCATTTTTAGAAACTGGAAGTTTTATGTATATATCATAGTAATCTGCATTGCACGTATCCTTCCATTCGTATGGCGATGAAAGTTATGGTGTCGGAGGTCAACTGTACGGATTTTCAATGTAACGATGGTTTTGATGAGGAAGGCTTGAAAGAATGAGGGATACTTACCATACATAACCTCAAGACTTCCGAACATTACATAATCAAGGGATATCCCTTCGGTCTCCCGTCCCTAAGGTGTCTTATCCCAACTCATGTTGGGTACAAGCTATGTCGTGGCCGGGTGGCTGAGGATCAGTGCAGCCCGAGGCTTCTAGACAAGCAGGAGGTAGAGGAACTTTCCTCACTACCGGCACGGCTCATTGACCGCTGAGCCGCTATGTTGGATCACCTGCCTGAAGGTTTGGCGGTGTGGATGACGTTACGCATTATATGATATGTGATGCATAACCAAGTATAGTCTCTGTTCTTACTACTACGCTACTTGTATATCAGTTTAATGTGTGTGTCCAAGTCTTGTGTACGTAGTTTACTTGAAGATGCTTCTTTATGGTGGCCAATCTCGATAGGGTAAATATATGGTCCTTTGTTGATTGAAAAGTTTACTGAATATCAGGGAATATAGAACAGGCAACAGGGTTGAATGTGAGCCCAGGCTATTGTGGAACCGACTGTTGAAGTAGATAGTATTATGTCGTGAGGAGAAGATGCAAGAAAGAGGAATATTCCACGCCTGAGTTGCATGAGGTTAAGAGGATGTATCGTAATGGCCAATGCTCGTGTGGACGGGAAACGGATGGTTGGTTTGAGAAGGTTGATAACCGGAGAGTTGACAAGAGCGGGATGGTTTCGATTTTGCTCTGGTTTGAGTTGAAAGAGCAGCCGCATCAGATGTACAAACAGTCCTCCATACTCGATCTGTCACAACTACAATGTGAACCAGCTCGATATTCCTTTCCATGCAGCAAACCGCCTTTTTTGCTTCGTGAATTTTGATTCTGTTGATTATTTGTGTACCTCATTTCCTTTCTTAGTATTGTGTAATCATTTCTAAAGCACATATTACCAATGTTTCCCAGTCCTTTCGCAATCTTCTAACCCTATAAAAAAAAGTCGTTTTTCTTTTTAAAACTTCATATTCTCTCTTCTCCTTTGACGGTCTTCCAGTTCCATGAAGACCCTCGCATTACTCAGGTGATTAGGTTCGACTTTAAAAGAGACTCGGGGTCCCGTGCAGGTGCTGAAGATTCTCCAATCCTTAGTAATTGTTGTGATTGATATACGAAGAATTGCTTGGTTTTTGTATGGATTACCGCTGTCACATCTCTGAAGGCCCTGCCCTTACGTATGTGCTCGACAAAGCGGGTTATAGCGGTAGTCAACAGTGGTACAACGTACTTGTATACAATGTAATCATTTGGAAAATGAATTTTCATAGTAATGAAATCTTTGAAAGTCATCATTCGGAAAGCATTATGATTATCAGGCCGTGTGGCGATCATGTTTCAAGATAGTTCGAGGTCGTATTTCTAATGCCGTTAAGCGATTACTTTTCCAGTAATTACGGGTAACCCAAGACTGAAGGAAACCTGAGAGGGGCCTACTCGCTTATGAGAGGTAGAGCCTGTTTATACCCAGATATTATTAATGACCGCACTACCATACACGGACGCGACTGAGGCAACACAACCGGCAGATTAAATCCATAAGTATGACTGGAAATACTTATATGTGAGCGCCCAGCACGAAAAATGGAAGGACACTAGCGTTCTTAACCAGTGGAAGAAGGAACACTTGGGCGCTGTACAAGGAAATTACGTGAATAACTTTTTGCGCTACGAAATCAATTGGAAATTGATATTCATTAATGAAGTGTAGTGGTAGAAAGAAACGGCATCGGTTGTAAAGTAATGTATGTGGTGAGCGCAACGCTATACCTTCCTCCGGCAAAACAGTGATTGGTACGCTCGTCCACATATCATGCGCTGGCTCACACACACACACACATAAGCTGAGTAACAATGTTGCGTCCCATCTTCGGACTAGAGCGGTGGAAATTGATCCCGAATTCCTTGATATCATCGATAAACGCTGTACCTCCGCAAGACATGTTGGTCAGTATCAGGAACATGTGCACTGAACCATCTACGTGTAAACAAAAACTTTGCTGCTTATAACTTGATGTGTTTTTCTTTGTTACACAATATGAAGGTTGTAGATACTCTTGTGTCCATCGAAATAAATGGGAAAGCCAGATAACCGAAGATACAGTGACTCATAGCGATGTTATCTGCTGGCGGACAGTAGCGGTAACCTACAGTCATAACCTATAGAGATTATGATAGTAAAGCAGAAGGAGGGCTTCTTCCCTCCCACCCACTACCAATCTCACACCGTACCTTTATAGCTACGAGGAAACACCATAGAGTTTAGGAGTTCGCTCAGTTGGAAGTTTTCTACGGGACCGGTTGAGGGGAAAACACGTCCTGATCCATTTACCGCTGCTGGAGGCCCTCTGGTGGAAGAATGATGTGAACAGCTGCTCTGCTAAGAGAAATGAATTTGAAATATATATATATATATATATGCATAGTATACAGTGGCTTTGGAGTAGACTCGTTGGCTAATGACTGATATTGCTAAAGTATCCTTCTAGCCGTGGGTTAAATGTATTGTTAAGTGTACTCTTTGACGCTAATGTCTGTTGGTGGTTTATAACATTGCTACTGATGTTGAGGAAACCTCTGCCCGCATACGTGTTGCTTCTTCTTGCCGTTATTTTTGGTCGTTGGCTTTCTACCATGATAAAATTATCTTGAGTTATACCATCTGATTTAAACAGTGTTGAAAATTTGTTAGATCATCTTGGAGTGTTCACTTTTTAGAGAAAAGAATCTTAGATCTTCAAATATTTCTAGGTAAGGCTTGTTTATAAGCAATGGAATGAGTTTTGATGCTTATTTTTGCGTTAATTCGAGTATTCCCTCGTCTTGAACACCATACTCCACATGTGATCCGACTAGGGCTTTGTGAAGAGTAAGTATCGTCTCTCGTTGTAAACTAAATTTTTCTGTGTACAGAACCTAACATTCTCTCTACTGACCATTGCTCTGTGCATTTTTGGTTATTACTGATTATCACTCGATATATTTTCTTCCTCCTGTGCTCCTGGTAATTGCTTAATTGTCGTAATCCAAAGAGGCGTAAAATCTCTGTGGCTCTCACCACAGTTTATATTCGTGTTTGATATTCTTTTCACTAAAATGATTTGATTAGCTGATGTCTCTACTTAAGTCCAGGTGTCATGCCTTTGAACACTGGACCAGCTTGCCCAAGCCCCTCTGAATCACTGAACGCTCTTCCTTCGTCAGAACTCTTTAAGATCCCAGATTTCATATCATCGGTATATATATGTTACTGGTGAATCCTGTTCTCGGATCACTGGTGCAGATAGTACAAAGAGATGAAGCCTTGAAATCGAGCCTTGCTGTACCCCAGCTCGTCACGCTTAGCCATCTGGACGCTTTCCCTCAATGCTACTGTACGTTTTCTGCTACGAGTCCGTAGTACAGGAGTATACTATGTATCTTTTGTGATTTATTGTATCTGTAACCGGGCGTTGGAATACAGATATTCAGCTGATAGTTCCTATATCCGAGGCTATAGATATCCAGTTAATGGTTCCTGTATCTAAAGTTACACATATACAGTTTATGGCTCATGTGTCCGAGGTTACAGATACCCAGTTAATATTTCCTATATTTGGAGTTAGAGATATTCTGTTTATGGCTCCTGTGTCCGTAGCTACGGATATTATTGTAACTGATACCAGTATCGAGGATTACAGACATCATGTATTTGTTCTTGTATCCGTTGTTAGAGATGTCCAGTTAGTACTTTCTGTATCCATTGTTAGAGAAATGGTGTCGACAGTTCCTGTATCTAAGGTTACAGGTGTCCAGTTTTAGGTTCCATCATGACTGCGATGGTTTGTTCCTGGCCATCAGTCTCTGCAACACTTTTCCTTTGTCTGAGCCAGTCCTGCAGAGACCCACACCTTCCTGCGCGACGACAAGGCCTCCGTCAGGAAAGACTGTTCACGTCTCATGAATTCCTCCGTCTGCTAGCGGCTAAGTATAAGGTCGGCAATGTGTGGTGGTCTGTGGCCGGACTGATTAGCCAGCCTCCAGCGGCCACCACCTGGGAAGGGGTCACGGTTCTTCCAGGGAAATGATTTCTTCGGGGAGTATTCTCTCTCTCTCTCTCTCTCTCTCTCTCTCTCTCTCTCTCTCGCTCTCT
>JAUUDZ010420064.1:0-14422 GCA_032361705.1 Panulirus versicolor | reverse complement strand
TATATATATATATATATATATATATATATATATTATCCCTGGGGATAGGGGAGAAAGAATACTTCCCACGTATTCCCCGCGTGTCGTAGAAGGCGACTAAAAGGGATGGGAGCGGGGGGCTGGAAATCCTCCCCTCTCCCCTCCTATATATATATATATATATATAGACGCACACACACACACCTACACCTTACATGGTGCTACCAGACTCTGCGTGAAGCTACACCATGAGTAAAACGTCACCTTTGCTGAGACTGTATCATAAGGAGTACAGTCTTCATCAGAGAACTTCTCAATCAAATTAGTCCAGAATTCTCTAGTACTGGCAGCAGCACAGCCATGGGGCTGAAGGAGTCTCAAGAAAGAAGTCCTAGGTAACATCAGGATTCTTTCTTAGAGGTCCTAGGGAATAAATAAATATACCTTACAATACCTTCTTGCTCCCAAAAGAAACCTTCTATGGAGTTCCTCCAGTGCTCATGAAAAAGGTTACATTCACCAAATGGGACCACAGTTCATAAAGTGTGGTGATGCTGCCTGCATGTCTCTGATGGGTGAGTACTGGGCACTAGAGGAGTAAGTATTCTCTGCCTTCAGTGTGGAACTTGCATCTTGGGCATGAAAGGTCTTGTAATATGCCGAAATGGTGTTTCTAATGTTGGAAGGTTGGGTAGTGTCCAGATAAGAAAGTTTAACTTACACTTGTCTGGGGAGCACAGTTTCAGTTGTGTGTATGTTTAGTAAGGTAGTTAGGAAAGTAGCGGTTTTGTGCTTATTGGGTCTTTATACTGTGCATGTTTCATACTTTTTGTGTTTATGTGGGGGAAAGGGATTTGTGAGTATTGGTTGTGTAAATGTGTGGAAGAGCTCAGTTTTTGTACTCCTACTTGGTTTGATGGTGGCTGGTTACAGTGGAAAAGTGCAAGTGCTGACCAAATGTGGGTGTTAAGAGCATCACACTTCAAAGGAGTTCCTCATATCCCTGCAAATACCCTGAAGCTGGAGGAGACCCAGTACGGGAGACATGGGTTGGATAATAATCATAAAACTGGGAAATGTACCATCAATATTTTAAGATATATTAAATGAACAGACGATGAATTGTTTCTCTCAATAGAAGATATCCATAATGATCTATGTTCAATACATGAACTGGGTGCCTAACCAGCACCCATTTAACTGCTCTTCTAATCAAGTTTAAGCATCTCATAAATTACAAAGTGTAATGAAGTCACCAATAATCATAAATGAAGGGAAAAATTTATCTTTTTAATGTAGTAATTGACATGGTACAGGTAAAAGCATGCCCCAATCATTGCTATCTCAGATGAAAGGTAAGTTAATAGTAATGGAAGAAAAATGCAATAGGGATTATCTGAGCTCCTCAGGTGTTTGGAGACCCAGCACTTACAGTGGAAAGGTTACTGGTAGAGGGAACACAAAAGACAGAGAACTGCTCAGCTTTGCTGTGCAAGGAAAGAAGGGCGTATCATTATGGTTAACCCTCATGTAGCTGGTCTCCACAGAAACTATGGGAAGAAGCAGCCAGCTGCCTGCTGTATGTCCAGGTCCTAGGGGTTGGAACATATGCTGGCAGCTCATGAGAGCAGTGGCCAAAATAACTCCAGAAGAACAAAGAGATTAAAGCAACATCACAGCAGATGGAAAGGAGATGCAATAACAGTAAGATAATACGGGAAAAGGATCTTGATTCTACTTTGGGTAAGATAGAGGTCAAGGAAGATACATGGTTTTCAGTTCAGTAATCTGTTTGTCAAAAAGCTATAATAACTATTTTGTATAAAACTTACAAAATGGACTTCCAACAACTGGGAATCACTGAATGAAAAACAGATCACTTAAACCTTCAGCTAAATGGGATGACATGTAAATCACATAACATAACTTCAGAAATCAGATTCCTAACAGAGAGTTTTGTAAATAAACACATACTGGAGAGAATTTATCAAGAAAGGTGTGTAATGACTTACGTGTGAGCTACCCAGAAATGAACCTCCAGTCTTATGGTTCTAGAAACAAGAAAAATACACATCATTTGTTAATTATGAAACGTTTTAATGATAAAGTTTACAAATTCATCAAAAATTAATAAATGCAAAATTCATCAGTACTTTTTGGGTCAATAAGCATCATTTACTCTTAACTGATGATGCAGCATGACTATGATACCTAGTCTGCGAGAACTAACAGATATTAGAATAAAGAAAAACATTAGCCAGCTGTTCCCATACTGGATAATGGCCCATGGCAAGCCTACCTAATGCTACCAACAGTAATGTGATGAAGTACTGTAAAGTACTGGTATCTCTACCATCAATATCTTCTCTTATAAGAATAAAAATAATAAACCTAATTATAACACTAATAATAATAATAGTAGATATACCATTCTTACTTGCACACTAATCCCACTTTAATATAGTAGAAACAGGAACAAGAAACTGAGCTCTTTATGAAATATCCTTACTCAGCTCCTTTTACTGTTCCTGCTTTTGATAAAGTTAATATGGGAGATAAGGATATCCAGTCTTCTAATCCTGCCCCTCTTAGTCACCTTCTACAACATGCAAAAGGATGAATAATATTTGCTTTTCATACTTATCTGCCATTTCCCAAAAAGTAGGTAATACTAGGAACATGAAGAATGCCTTTTATTTAATTACATCCACTCTCCTGCCATCATGTTATAATGCAGTGACACCAGAGCTGATTTATAAATGGTTTCCCTCAACCACATCACATGCCTTGGTCCAGTCCACCAATGTCAAATCATGCCCCATATACCACATTGCTCCAATTTCCTTTATCCTGTGCAAACCTTTGACCCTTCTGTATGTTCAGGCCCTGATAACTCAGTGCTTCAGTCACTTCATCCTTCCATAACTTTTCCTGTCTCCTCCTTTCTCTCTCCAGTGAGCGCACTCATTCCCTCTTAGCCATTCTCGTCACTCATCCTCCTCTCATGTCCAATACATTTCACCACACCCTCTTTGGCTCTCTGAATCATAATCTGCTAGCTACCACATCTCTCTCCTACACTTTCATTCCTCAATCTGCCTGCTACCACATCTATCTTTTACACTGTCATCTCTCACACAATCAACCCTCTTCACATGATATACTGTCGTTAAACATATCATCCGACCCCTTTGACTGATTAAACATCAACCTAGCTTCCCCTCTCAGCATATTCACGTCCAACAATCTCATTTGTACTCCTATCAATTAGTATATAGCCTATCTATCTATCTTTATCTCTAATGCCTGTTTCCTCCATGAATTCCTATTAATGGGGTGGCCACAGAAAGTCTCCACTTCTCCCTGCCTCCTTCACATATAACATTCCTCACATTTTCCCATTTTTCTTCCTCCAGTACTCTTCCATCCTATTTACCCATGTCACAGGTGATCTTGCTCTCACACCAACACCTTTAGTCATACCATCATACACTTACCTTGTAAACACACCATCTTGCATTCTTTCCACAGGCCCAAACCATCTCAAAGTATTAAGGTTCACCCACTCTATAAGTCATTCCCTTTGTATTCCCTGTCATACCAAATCTCTCGTACACTCCTTCAAATCCCTCTTCATTCCATGCAGTCATGCCACATGCTCCTCTCAAACCAGCTCATTTTCACAGCCTGGATTCTTGACATATGTTGACTTATTCCTTGTCCATGTTTTGGCCTCACAGGTCAGGGTAGGAAGGACTATGCTGTTCCTTAGCCATTACTTCACTTCCATACTTACACCTATACCCTTCATTATTCTGTTAAGGGACCCAATGACTCTTTTACCATGTACAGCTTGCTCTGTCCCTTCTCTCTTCTTCCATATCACCAAATCAACCCAAGATAGCTCCAAAATACTTAAATCCTCACCTCTTCCAGTCTTTCTTTCCTATATCTATAACACAGTTTGGTACACTTTCTTCTTTCACACTACAAGGTTTTGCAAAATTTAAACTATCACTCTTGTTTCCTTTCAAACACTATTACTTTACTTTCACTTGCATTTACCTTCAATTACCTGTGCTTACACACATCATAAAACACACTTACAGCTTTCATCAACTCTTAGCAAACAACAAAGTATCACTGCAAACAGACTCGTCATTAGCCACCACATTTGACCACATGTATAATGAAACTTTCCCTCAATTCTCCATCCACTTTTACATATACATTATCTATTCTACAGAAGGCTTTCACACCATTCAACAGTTGCCCATCTACCGTATATATCATTAACATAACCCATAAAGCATTCAACTCAACTCCGTCACAGACTTACTTCAGATCCATAAAAGCTGTATACAGTTTGCTAGCTTTTACTAGACACTTTCCACAGTTATGTTCACCATTAAAATGTGATCCACACATGCCCTACTTTTCCTACAACACTCTTTCTCCTCACAAATTCTGCATTCACTCACTTCCATTACCCTATCAATTAACACTCTTGCATACACTTTTCCAGGTATACTTAACATACTTATTCCCTATATTTGCTACATATCCTCAGCACATTTATCCTTTAGTACATCATTTAGTACTCCTAAATCCACTGAGACACAAATGTATGCAACTTTTATAACCCATGTACTTCCAATCACCATCCCTATTACAGCACACAATGTGGCACCCTATTTACCATTTTCGTTTACACCAGGTACCCTATGCCCCCTAGTTGTAACCTCAACTGCCACATCACCTACACTTGAATTCTAATCTCCCTCAGCTCCACCTAAAATATTTACCTCTTTTCCTCACTTCTCTTGCTATCAAGTGTATAAGCAATGACAACAAATGCCTCTTGTAATCCACTTTCATTATCAACCACATAATTCTGGAATTCACTTCCCAAAACTTTAACACATTCACACAACTCCCTCTCTTGCGAAAGTATTACCCTCTCCTTTGCTCTTGCCCTCACTCTATCATTGGTAACTTCCCCTTGCAAACATTTCCAAACCATTCTTCCCCTCGCCCCTTGTGCTCAAATTTACTCAAGAGTCAGAAGCTGAGGTTCCTCTCCCCATACATACAATCTATATTTTGTTTTTTCTCATGGTTACATCCATGCACATTTAAAAACCACACCCTCATCCAAAAAATAGTAAAGTAACCTAATGACCTCATTTCCAGTGATGACATAGCATCTGAGATTGCTTTCATAAACTTTCACTGAAGAACACTTTTTCAAATTACTGGCTCAGATCTTTAATCTAATTCTCATGGCATGCCTCATATCATAAAATCATGGTATGCACCCTTTAATATCTCATAATATTGCTCAAACCAGTTCCTACACAAGAAAACCCATACAGACAAAGAACATGCTAACTTTTTTGCAAGACTGAGGGTCATATTGAATGCCAAGTAAGCATACTATGGTGCAGCTTGCATCATTCTAAAATGAAAACCAAAGAAACTTGTTCCTGGGTAATCATAGTCTAAATCAAACAAAGGAAACTTAGTTTTACCTTAATGCACATACTGAAAACAATTTCTCACTGTAGGTTTAAAGAACAGAGCCCATTTAACCATGATCATTTTAAACACATGAACTGTATGTGGATAAGAAAATAACAGGTGACATGAACATGGTGCAAATAACACATACTTGCCTGTTCCAGTATGCATTTTTGCATAGTAACATCTGATAAATGATCACATGCAGTAACAAGGCAGAAAATATAGACTGGCTTACTAATACAAAAATATAAAAAAAAGTCCAAAACATAAGCATCTAAAAGGGCTGTATAGCACATGCCTTAAACTTTCAAAGGACCAACAATGAGAAATATGATAATACAAGATGAGAGCCTTTATCAAAAGGCATCAATTAATAGCTCTCTTGGATCTATGCAAAGGGTGTATGTATAGAAATAAATACAACAATCTCAGTACCTCTTCACTGCTACAGTATCCAAAAAATGGATGAAAGGTGCATTACTGGTATGCATCCACTCTCAGAGGAGCTAAAGAAATTTAACATGTAACCTAAATCAGACTTTCATCATATTTTTTGCTAAATGGTACATATCCACTGTCACAGGAACTAAATAAACTTAACATATAACACAATATCTAGTGTCTTGGGAACTAAATAAACTTAACGTATAACCCAAATCCATATTTTACCATAACCTTTGCATATCTACATCTGGCTGTTTGACATTTGTATAGCTAAAGGTGAAGTGTTGAGAACTAGTAAAATGCTTTATGACAGCAAAAGGTGAGGTGTCAAAAACTAGTAGAATGCTGTATAATAGCGAAAGGTGAGGCATCAAGAACTAGTAGATTGTATGTTAATGCTCTTATACAAAGGTAAGGGGTACAAAAAAGAGGGTTCAAATAAAAAATATAACTGTAGAGTACGTCTGGAAGGATGTATGGTAAAGTGGTAAGGGAGAGAGTTGTGTGTACACACAGAACACTTGACTGTGGTGCATGATATAATACACTTAAAAAATAAGTATTCAGTGTAAAGGCCTCATGGAAGGTGCTATGAATATTTGGGGTCAATAGAAAGTTACTAAAATGAAGCTAAGTATTTTTACTGGGAAAGTAAGATGAGTGTGATGAGTACTTCCTGGTGAAGGTGGGTCAGGTTCTCTCAAAGATGAGTGAAGTCATAGTGGTTTTTTAGCCCATTCAACACATTCATATGTGTCCATGAAAAATTATTTGATACTAACAATTTTTCTTGTTTCTCTAAAGCAATACAGCAATTAGAAATGGAAATTAAGATTTTTTTTATTAAGAAAAAAATTGAAGTTGTTGAAACTGGTTTTCAACATTAAGACAGTAAAATTGGGGATGTGGAGAAAGAATACAACCCATGTATTCCCTGTGTGTCATAGAAGGTGACTAAAAGGGGTGGCAGCATGTGGCTGGAAATCCTCCCCTCCTGTTTTACATTCCAAAAGTAGGAACAAAGAGGTGGACCAAGTGATGATTTGTCCCTCTTAGGCTCAGTCATCTGTTCTTGATGCTACCTTACTAATGTGGAAAATGGCAAATATGGGAAAAAAAGAAGCATAAATATGCACTACTTATGTAAAACAGTCCCATGATTTATAAATATCATGTACACATTTGAGTTTGACCAGTTATTTTCTGGACTTCCAACGTTACATGGTCATAAAGTTTCCTAATGACAATTTTTTCTTCTTAAAGACATCTAACAGTAGTATCTCTGGGGATAGGGAAGAATACTTTCCATGTATTCCCTGTGTGTCTTAGGGGTGGAGGAGCTGGATACACCTGCCTTCTAGTAATTCAGTTTCAAAAACTTGGAATGGAAGAAGCAAAGCATGGAGTCCTATCCTCCTCTCAAAAGAGAGAATGTAGAGGAAGTGAGGCATTGTAGATACCTGGGAGTGGACATGGTAGTGAACAGAACCATGGCAACTGAAGCAAGTCATTAGGTGAACGAACAAGCGAAGATCCTGGAAGCACCAAGTTAAGTGTGGAATGAGAGGTCAGTATCTGGCAGGGAAAGAAGTGCATGTCTGAAGATACAGTAGTCCCGATGATGTTGTTTGGATGTGAGACTTGGGCTTTATACGAGAATGTATGGAAGACATGAATGTGCTGGAAATGAAATGTATGAGGACAATACATGGTGTGAGCAGGGTTAAATGAGCATGAAATGATAGGATAAGAGACAGGTGAGGTAATAAGTGTAGAGTTTAAGAAAGTGTGCTGAAATGGTTTGAAGTAAAAGAAGAATGAGCGAGGAAAGGTTGATAAAGACGGCATATGTGTTAGAAGTGGATTGGATAAAGAAAAGAAGGGGAACAAATTGAAGATGAATGGATAGAATGAAAAAGGTTCTAAATACTGGGGCTTGAACATGGAAGGTGTCCTCAGAATAGAGTGAACTGGAGCAATGTGGCATACAGGAGAGGGAATGTGCTGTCAATGGACCGAACCAGGACATGTGAAGCAGCACCACAGAAAATTCTGGATAGGGAGCAGTGGTTCTGGTGCATTACACAAAACAGCTAAAGAGTGGGTGTAAGTGAATCAGGCCATATCTTCCTCATTTCCTGGCGTCACCTCGAAAATGCAGATATTGGCAAACAAGTACGAAAAAATAAATTTAAATAAAAATATGTATTTTGTGTGCTATGATACCTAAGCTCAGATTTCTTAAAGGCCTTTGCAAAGTTTGAGTATGATACACTGCCATTTTGTTTGTACTTTAGTGTCTCTACAGCATATTTTCATCGAGCACCCGAAATAGCAATAATCTTCCATTTCTGAAGCTATGTCACCTAGGAGTAAATGAACACAACAAGGTGGCATGTTAATCCAAATTCTGACCCTCCAGAGCAAGACAAAGTTTAAGGATGGAAATACTGTAATTACTGCACAGTACTTCTTTGCTGATATGGTGATCAAAACCCTCAGGGATTTACAAGTTTGCAAGTACTTCTTTGCTGATATGGTGATCAGAACCCTCAGGGATTTACAAGTTTCAAAATCCTCTACACAATCAATTATCACTAATGCCATTTAAACACTTGACAAAGCTAATGCTAAAATTCAAGCATATAGGAGTGAAAAGCTAGTGCAGCCCATGAACCTTTCAAAATATACAAAGGTCTACTGTGCAGAATGAAACGATTGTAGAACTTTAAATGCTTGTGCAATTACAAAAGTTGAAAGTCAACTGAAAGTGTACATAATTTTTCCTTCTAACTTTTAGGCCTCCCTTTTAGCTTCTGAGAGTTTAGACACACAACAATGACACTCATAATGATCCATGCAAAGCCTTAGAAAATTCATACACTTTATCTGATAATATATAATACCAGAAGCCAATTTCCTAACATTACAGTGGAAGAAGGCTGCTCCTCCATGACTGAGGTCTTAACTTACATTATAAGGTTGTGCTGAAGGACTGAGAACTAGTTATGCATCTACTACCTTGGGGACTGAAGTTAACAGCTAGTTGGCTAAGCTGTTTGTAGTAGTGCCCAGTTGATGACTCAAAAAGTCAGCTTGATTCATGAGTTATAAAACCTGGTGGCCAATAAATCATTAAAAAGGAAACCATTGTCTGATAGTCGATCTTCCCCTTTAAAGAATTTATGCAGCCTCCTGCTCAAAAATATGCATTTCCATAGCTTGCTGTCATGCGAATGAAAAAAACAATAAGCCTGTTTTGGCATTAACCTATTTTTTTTCAAACTATATGAAGCATGCTGTAGTCTCCCCAGATTGTAACCCTGAATTCTGCATTTATAAAAAAGACAATGGCTGTTATTAGTGCTCTCAACTTATATAAATCTGAGCTTACATTGAAATCAAGATATTAAAAAAAAAATGCAGGATTACAATAGCTTTTGTGGGAACGAAGTCTAGCAGGCCCTGACGCTTCCCTTTGCCAATGATATATGTACCTCTAATGTCAAGTGGAGGAAAAGCTAACAAGCCTTCTTTGGGGCAAGACTAATTTTTCTAAGTTGTATGAAGCATGCTGCAGGCCATCCAAAATAACCCTGACTTTTGTATATATAAAAAAGACAAAGGTTAGGATGAGTGCTCTCATTACAGATTAACAAAAAAAGAAACTGAGGATTAAGTCAAGATATTAAATAAGAAATGCAATATATGATTACTGTTATTGGTTAATATCTATGATAAGAATACACTCAAAAAGATGTCACTTACAATGAAGCAAACAAAAAATCATTTTTCTTCAGTTTTCTTTTCCAGCTTCAGCAAGTTGATGTCAGAAACAAACAATGGCCTCATTATTATCTGACTGGCTCTCATCAATCTGGTGCTTGTACTAAGATTAATGAAAATTTGAGTTAGTAAAGCTAATGAATAGAGCACAAATTCTAAAACGATGTACATACAAATGAAGTGAGATCTGGCTCTATTTCCAAACTTTACCTGATGACTGAAGAAATGATCACGCATATCAAATTTTGAATACATGATATTTATTCAATAGACATCTTGTCACTTCAGCTGACTCATATGAAAGGAGTTCTTGTTTATTAGCAGGTCACAACACAGGCCATGTAGTACAAGTGCAATGATAAGAAAGCTTCATATGCTCTTCACATTGATTACCTTGAAACCATGTTCTTGTACTTGTCCCTATCAAAACAGTCAAAGCTAACTGAGGATGGGCTTTTCTAAGAATCTGCCCTTTTCTTATCAAAATTGAAAAAGTTGCAGATATAATTCAGAAAGGATTTGAACAGATCCAGAGAGAGCAAATCTTATGTGGTGCTGCTTCTCTGCATGGAGTTGGAGTTTAAAAAACAAGCACATCACTGAGTATTCTGATTTTTCCATAACAAAAACAGCCTCAGTTCCTCTCTATATACTGAATACACTGATGTGGTGGCCATTCTAGGTAAACACACAATTACTTCTCATGCAACTGGATGAAAAATGTAGATTCTGAAAATTGAAAAATCTTTTCTCTCCCAAGGTAAAATCCCATGAGTATGAGAGATCCTCCAGGTTATCTCAGAAAAATGAGGACCTTCTAACCCTCAGCATTTTCAGAGAGGAAGCACTAGCATTCCTCATCCTCTTCTGACTATTTCTATAGTTGCATCATTGCTTGTTTTCGGCCCAGTCTCAGCTAATCAGCGACCACTTCATGGATGCCAACATCAATCCACTCATTTCCAGCTGCTCAGCAGCTCACAATTTGCAGATCACAGGCAAAATCCCAAAAATGGGCACAATAAGTACCCAAAAATGGGCACAATAAGTAGAGAAAAGGTTTTTCAGGAAAAAAGAGATGACAAGGCAGGGTATGAAAGCCAGGAAATATACTTGAGGGATATGCTTGGTTAAAAAAAATGTTTTTCAATGATAGCACACCCACATCAATGAAGGGTGTTTAGAGAAAAACTTCTATTTATGAAGATTATACCCCAAAAGCAAAAATAGATACCTCTAATGGTGATTTGGAAGCACACACAAAAAAACTGTCCTCCCTGAAGGAGGAATCCCTAAAGGTACACATGGTAGATCCACAACATCAAAATAAAGGTACTGTCTGAGGTGGCAGAAGAGTGCCAAGGACTCGTTTTCTTGATTTTCTCCAAGGAAAGATTTCACACATCATGGGCCCTAGTGTAAAGCCCAGGTTGAACCAATAAAATGAGTTTCTTTACTGTAGTAGCTATTCCTCAAAAGAAGGGATTTCATGGTTCCAGAGTACACAAATAAATAATACCTTTGATAATCTCTGAAAAGTCCAAACGTTCCTAAAGATATCTAATTAAGTATAGGCATGGTTCTCCCTTGATGAGGTCTTCTAAGAGTGGATGACATACGCCACTTAAAAACAATTTATTCTACCAACATGCCACCCATTTTCATGATTTCATTTATTCTACCAACATGCCACCCATTTTCATGATTTCCAATATTACCATATACATTAAAAACATATTTTGTCTTTTAGACTTAGGCATTGTTTAGCAAACTTTCTTGGTCTCTGGCATACTGTTAAATCTCATCTACTACTGAGGTCCACCAAAAGTGTAAAATTTAGGGCAGGACTTACGTAAATGCATCATTGTTGCCAGATTTCACCTCACCAAAACCTAGAATTGTTTTCTAATACCACCAGTAAACATTATTACACGACCTTTATAATCCTAAGAAAATGTGAAACATCTTCAAAAATGGTAATAACTATAGTGTAGACTGCTACCTCAATTAAAAAGTCTTTGTGATATTTACAATGTCAAAAAGAAGTCGTATGCGTGGCCATCAGATATATACGTAATATGGTTCCCTTAGGGTCCTGTTGCTTATTGTGGCCCAGCAGACATATGCTGTGATTCCCTGTGGAGCAACATGGCCCACTTCTAGAACCAATGGACTACGGTAAATAGGTGCATAAACAAAAAGACATGCTATGTATAACAAGCGACAACACTGACCATAAAAGGCACAGAAAATATTCAGTCCATGCAAGATATATACAGTATCCTATAAAAAAATCATGGGAGGGAAAAGTTTGTATGACAGCAGTGTCCTGTCAGTACACATTTACATAACTATCTAAATAATTACCCCCGGACCCCTTTTAGAAAGGGTCCTAGTGTTATCCCAAGATCAATTTTTCCAGTGGGTTCTGCATCTTAAAGGAAGCATTACACTGTGAAGTAGGGAAAGGATAGACTCCTTTGAAGTGAGTTCTTTGACAAGAATGCCCAGCAATATGTTTTGTTCACTGTCGAAGATAAAGCCTTGTCAAAGACGAATTTTCACTTGTGGTATAACCCCAAAGAATGTACATTTCCAGAGAAGTGTGCTCTGCAAAGCAGCTGCAAGTGAGTGGGTTGATGATGTCATCCAAGTGGTGGTTGCTGACTGGATGAAGCTGGGTCTAAGACGAATAAGCCACCAAAACTATGGTGTGTGGTTACAAAAGGGAGTGAAAAGCCAAGAATTCCTCTCCCAAAACAATGAGATCATCCTATCTTTCTGGAGATACCCTCATGCTTATGAGGTGACCAGGGAGGAGACAAAAATGAAAAATATCCAGGCTTACCTATCAACTTACCAACAGAGTAAGAGCATGAAATGCTATATAAAACAACTTTATAATAAAACTGTATACAAAATACACACACCCCTTAGATATCCCCTTAGATATCTAAAGCGGCTAAACAGTTTATCAGCAATAATTCTAGAATTTCATCTAAAAAATCACAACTGTGCAATACATATAATAAAAACCAAAAAACTACATTTAGTAATGACATATGAAGCAGAGATGGCACACATCATCCAATCATTAAAGTGGCCACAGCAATTCACTACTGAGAAAATAAGAGTAAACTACTAAATAAGTTCCGGTAAAGCACTCTGCACATTTAGGGTGGCATATTCTATGCAGCATCTTCTACACATTTAAGTGGTATATCCCAAGCAGTATCTAATTAGGATGGTCTGAGACGAAAAATGACTTCTATCTCAAAGAGCTTGCACATCAGGACAAAACTTCATGAAATGTTCTTCCTTCTAATGATGGTTCTTAAATCACAACAGTGCTGCAACTCCATTAGAAGATGCAATATATTTTCAAAAATCTATTTTTCAAAATCCAAAATAAAATTTTTCTTATTGCTGTAAATACTGTAGCCTTTTCCACCCATCACTTCCATCATTATTACATCTAATTTTTCCCTGATGTACTTTAAAATCTTCCATTCCTTTCCTAATCTCACAGCATAAATTGTCAATTCTTTGACAAGGCATGTACTTGCAGATTCATATTTACAAATGCTTCTACCCTGATCAAGCTAACCATTCAGACATTTTGCATACATGTTACATAAGACAGAGTGGAATACTACTACAAGGAGAGAAAAAGAATGGTGTATGCGAGGGAGGCATGTAAGGGCAGGAATAAGTAGAGACTTTTGCTGTGGCCACCTCCTTGAAGGGAGTTTCCAGAGAATGGGCATCACAAAAACAGATAAAAGTTAAATAAAAATCTTATGAAAAAAAAATAAAATACAACAAAAGGTTTCCTCTTTATCTAGGGACTGAGGGTATTTTTACATATGCTCACCTCCTTCCATGTTGTCCTCATAAGCCCCAGGGACATGATATCCATTTTCACTCACATCATATTCTCCTTCATCTTCATTGTCCTCTTCTCCAACATCTGTAAAAATCAGTGTGTAAAAAGTAACTCCCCCAAAAAGTGCAAGCTGTGAATACAAATGCGAGAGTCACTCTATCAGAACTAATGGTTGTATGATCACTGAACAAATGCTAATTATTACATGACTATTCATCCCTAAAGAGCTGGTTACCATGAACTCCCTATATCAGGAATGTCTCCATCATAAAAGGTCAAATAGTCTACTAAACATGAATCATTGTAATTTCATCTCCTCTGAATTGATGCAGCAAGAGGACCACTACCTACCCTGTTATGTATGCTTTCCCTGTCCAGTACAATGCATTTTCACAATATCATATCAATCATACCCCAGGAATTAAGAGAAATGAGGACCACAGAACATTACTTTCATCAGACTGCTGGTCCTCAGGATCCGGGTGAAGAACCTGGCAGTCATTGAGGGCTTTGTACATGGGCTCCAATGAGAACTGGTCAGTTGGTACGAAACGTACTTCAGTCATAGCCATGTCATCATCTTCATCCTCAGAATCAGGACCTTCAAAACCATTCACGGTATTGGCTGCAATGATCAACATTCTGTGTATAACTTATATATATATATATATATCTATATATATATCTTTTTTTATCCCTGGGGATAGGAGAGAAAGAATACTTCCCATGTATTTCTTGTGTGTTGTAGAAGGCGATGGCTGGAAATCCTCCCCTCTCATTTTTTTTCCCCCCGAAAGAAGTTAA
>JAUUDZ010420053.1:0-14422 GCA_032361705.1 Panulirus versicolor | reverse complement strand
TCTCTCCTATATGTGTATATTCACACAGTACTCCTCAGCTTAAACTAGGCATCCATTAATGACCATCCACGTGAGGAGGATGAACAGCTGGAACTGGCTGTGGGCCGACCGCCTCGCCCAGGATTCGAACCCATGCAGGCCCGGGCTGACTTATGGTGTATAGTGTTCCACGCACTTGGGCGCTTATATGATTATGCATCTGTATAAGTGCGTATATGGTCGGCCTGGCTTATGAAGCTGTCTTGTGTCTGCGTACAGTAGTGCACTTAAGAACTCGAGAGAGCGCGCGCGCGGGCACGGCTAAGGTAGGAGTGGATGGTGCAGAGGGAGCGAGCCATTACCGTAAAGAGCCCAGCACAGAGCCTGGATGGGGCCCAGCCGGTGGAAAGGTTTCCTCACAAACAAAGGACATTCGTCCTCTCAAACTACAAAATTACTTTTCCCTGTATTTTTCCCAGGGCTTCTAATGGGCCTTTGTTTGACGATGCGTGTATGGAGTGCGTATTGTTAGGATTGTTTGTATGGAGGGAGTTGTATGGAAGGTGTATATGAAGTATGTATTGTTGGATACATATGTATACAGCATGGGGCCTGTATTCTAGGGAATGAAGAAGGGTATTAGTTTGAACTGTGAACAAGGTGGGGCTAAGTACACCGCCTTGCGAAGTACCAAGATCAAACTCTATTATTTCACCTCTGTATTCCTGAAACAGAACACATGACGTATGTGTTACACAGGTGACCAGAGATCCATCGCAAAATCCAGCCCATCAACTCAATTTTAACACGTTCATACAGGATTATGGGTCGACTGGCTATATCAAAAGCAGGTTTGAGGTTCAGGAAGGTGATGTAACTGTACCCTTGTATGGAGAGTTAAAAAGGCTACTTCTAAGTATGTAGCAGACGACTGAGTAACATGTGTTCAAAGTTCTTACATAAACCACTCGTCAAGGATATACTATTGTAGGTCTAAAGGCATCAGGTTGGTTGGGGTTGGGTAGTGGAATGATAAGTCAGGTTCTTGGTGCAGGAGGGAGGTACAACTCCCGTCTCACAGCTCGTGTTGTACAGTGCAAGAAGAGCATTGCCCGGGACGTTGTGTCGGAGCTGTAAGATATCACACATGATACCATCCTCTGCTGAGGAGGTCCCTGGCTATAGTCAGCGATGCGTCAAGTTTTGTCAATATGATATTGTTGTCATGATGCCCAGGGTTCATCATCAGGTGGATCAGTCTTTCCCTGTGTTCATGTTTGAGGTTTAGTTTAGCCAGCATCACACACGGTACACTTGCCAAACTAGACGTTGTGGTCCAGGAATTAAGTAGGTGGTTGGCTCTGTGTAAAGGGTTTGGATGGAAAACTTGACTGGTTATCCTACCCTAACTTTTGCTAAGGTCACTCCACGCTCCACTGCTGGGTGTATGCGTGTTCACTCCATTACCAAATGTTTCCTAGTCAGAACGTCTAAGTTCAGCCATACGCTGCCGGGCAGTTGCTAGGGCAGACTTCAACAGTTCTAGCATCTCTGGTGTTGGTGATCGCCTACATGCTAGTCCCATTCCCCTAACGAAAGACTTTAATTTCTGAAGTCGTGGATCATCACTGGAGGCATGATGTTTGTTTGGGTTAGGTTGGAAGGTGTTCATGGGTCTCCTCATCCGTCAAGGTGGTTCTGAGGGGTGCTGGATAGTTTCTACTTGGTCGTTATCAAACTCCTTCACGTTGCTAGGCTGGCAGAACTGGCACCAGCCGGGTATATAAGAGATAAAGATCTGACGATCATCATCATCAGGAGTTTTGAGTCGTTTTCGTTTCAATATTCCTCCCTCGGGGGAAAGGTATTACAAATGTTGGTATTGGTTATCCTAGGATGGTGGTCACGTAGGATACCATGAAGGATTTATAGTAAAAGAGACGCTGAACCCTACACACAGATCAAGGACTCCGCCATGAACATGGGTCGGCTCCAGGTCCCCTCCTCCCAGCTGTACATAATCATGTGTATTCAACGGCGTTAATACACGCCGCCCATTTGGACTGGTATGGTTGGAATTACCAATTACTCTGTGTCTAGCGTTAAACTACCCCAGCTGGCTTGAACTGGATACATTCCGGCAGGTCCAATATATTCAGCAAGCCCGCTGGTGCACGTCGGTTTATGATGCTTATTGTGGACTTGCTTGCATGGATCCCTTGACTGCTGAAGCACCTGAGGGTGTGGAGGTGACATGAGTTCGTCCAGTCCTAGGCACTCACCCCAGCCATACTACGTCCATCATATACAGTGTGTTGCAGCATCCTTCTTCCTCACACTACAGTGAGACACTAGTGGGTCATCTTACATCTTACATTACTTAGAGTCTGATACCCGTGTGCCAAGATGATGGTGTGGGAGGGACTTTAATGAGACTGTGGCACCAGCCACACGCAGAAACAGCTCCCTTTACCACAGGTGTAGCGTTTTCTAAACACAGTGAGAACATTATACCTCACAACAGCAGGTCTGGCCAACGAGCATCTACCATACCAGCCACACTACCAGGCCAATGCGGTTGAAGCTCAAACATATCAGTTTTATGGTTCACCCCCCCCCCCCCCGCCACCCAACAACTGTGGGGTATCGACCCCACAATACACCACTGGACAGTGGATTGTACACCATCTATGGACTGAAGTGTTAAGCGTAAATGACGCAGAAAATATATGGGATGATTTCGTCAGCACCATCACGGTAACCTGTCATCGCTTCTTCCCCTTGAAAGGCCTGAGGCTACTAGACCGAGGTCACGTGCTATAGAGGTGGCACACACTGCATTAAGAGACCATTAGAATAACAACACCTGACCGTCGACCAAAACAACACTGTCCTCAACAAAACCTTCTGTAAAAAAACAGTAATTCGCGAAATTCGCGCTGCGAAAGCTTATCCCCCAACTAAGCTACATCTGAAACACTTCGACATTAACCAGATGCATTCGAGAAAAAAGAGTTGAGGTCTGAACAAGCTCTAGAAAGCAGGAGCGACTCAACTTACTGGCAGCCAAGTCGACAGCAACTGCCAAAAGCTCTCCTGCCGTCAAATCATTTGCCTCCCAGCCTACCGCTTAGCTCGAAGGTATACATGAATATTAACTTCAAGCTTCAAGGTAAGCATACGTCTATCCTCGCTGACTTACATATGAAAATATACAAAGGAATCTTCCCTGAATTAGCTATCATGACTGCCTCTCCCCAGCAATCAAATGCTCAAAGGACTGGGAGATATCTTATCTCTCCCTAACATCAAAGTCAACCAGTCCATAATACCTTATCTCACAGAATCAAAACCCACTGTCATCATCTCGATCCCCCAGGTTAGTCGGCGAAACTTTTGATGAACTGAGCTGACAGAAACAACGAGTTCCACAGAGCCTCAGTAGCGTGCTAACATGAAGACTCCCATCCACTGCCTCGCTAGCTGTCTTGACTTTATTGAAAGCAACCTAAATCAAAGCAAGCCCTCCTTGTTCATTATCTTCGTTGACTTTAAAGTTTTCGCCTGAGTCAGCCACTATAGGATCATCACTCAACTCATCAATTTTGAGCTACAAAGAAGTCGTATTGCATCATCTGCAGACCTCCTCAGTGAGAGATGTCAGGCTATACAGCTCCAGTCCCTGGGCTCCTGTTGCGTCCCACATGGCACAAAGACGGGACCTTCTTATCTACTTATCCTTCTAAATGGTGCCTTGATGGGTGCACCTGGTCGAGGGAAGCTTGCTGCCGACCCTGTTAATACTATCAGCTTTCATAATAGTTCTCCAGACTGGATCGAACCTCCAGAGCACATTTAACCTTCAGAACTCGCCCGCTAGCAAGCGAGTCGCCATCAACCAAACCAAGCCCAGAGTTAAACACTTCAAACACGTCCCACCCTATACTGTCTCACTAAAACCTAACTCCCTTCAAGGTTATTCAGTGCACCAAGCTTCTCTAAGTCACTCTAGGCAATAGTCTCAGCTGGAAGGAACATGTTAGCGCCATCATCGAATCTTCCATTTATCGTCTTAGAATCCTTCTTCGAATCCAGACACATGTACTTCCTCCTGAAATCAAGAAGTGACAACTTCCGTTGTTCTCGGCCTCAACAATGCCTCCCCCACCTGGTCTTATCCTCATCCACCACACAACAGGGCCAACTCGAGAAGGTGCAGAACAGTGCTTGCCAGATTACCCTCAGTCCTGCAACACCACCTGTGAACAGGTGCACAATACACTTTATCCTCCCACAACTCTTCAGCTACCACCCGCACCTCACTTACCTTGGAAAGAAGATACTGAACATTCTCCGCACCGTCATATCCACTCACCAGAGATCCCTTGACTCCTTGTTGCAGTTCGATATCACAACTCCATCCAGGATAACCGATGAACTCTTACATGCCACTGCCTAATATCAGTGAAAAGATTTTAACTTTTATCACCCCTCCCCCACCACCCTATCACCCCTAACCACCCTATCACCCCTAACCATCACTATCACCTCTTCAGAGGCCAGGTGGGCCCATGCCATCACTGGGCGTCCGTACGTAAACTTTTCACATTTCAATCTTCTCTGAAAGTGTGAGGCCACCTGAGCCACACTCGGTAGGCATGGTTCTCGGGTGTTCCCTATCCCAAGCTGTGTTCGCTAACTAGTTCCACCACCATCCAAGCCTCCAACTGTGACTAACGATAAAAAGGACTTCAAACTCCTCTGCCTTTAATTGTTTGGGGGCAAAATTAGCTAAAATCGAAATGGTAGCTGCGTGGATGTCAGTCGGTCAACACATAATACGGGTTTTTCTGTCATTTTCAAAAATGCAAAATTTGCCAACTTCGTAAGTAAGAATCACATGAAAAAAATCTTCTTTGACCAACTGATCTAAACTTGGCAGTGATGGTTCTTGGATGACCCCCAGCGTGTGCTGTGACCCCAGGCCACAGTGCACGATCCTGGCCGGCACTACACACAGGTTTTTCCTCGCCCATCAAAACATTTTCATTTTAAGGTAGAATTTGGCTCAGAACTGAACTGGAGGTGGCACGCGTTTATCATAAGTTTTCTGAAAATAAAATCCGGTTTCTGGTTTGATCTTGGTTATCTCCATGATGCAAATGAGTCATATTTTGTAAAAGAAAAAAAATCACGTACCAATGTGTCCTAGACCCACCGTCGTTAGAACTAGACGTGTCAGTGATGGTGCTCCAGTGGCTCTGATCACAAGTGACCAACCACCATCCAGGACAGCCGCTCGTAATATATACTTTCCTAACAGCCAAACTTTCTTCACTTCAGGGCAAAATTGGCTCAAACTTGGACTGTAGCTACAGTTTGACATATACTTTTTTCTGTTTGATCTACAAATTTGCCGACTATGCAAATCAAGCCTGTCTTTTCATATAAAAAATCAATTAAAAAAGTTTCTGTGAAACCACTGGACCAACCTGAAGCCAACTCGTCTGGGATGATTCTGGGAAAATCTCTTTCCACCAGCACCATCCAAGATGGCCGCCGTTACCATCCACGTACAGAACATTTTTCAGTCAACCAGAACTTCTCACATTTTAGGCAGAATTACCTTAAATGTCGACCCTAGATCCGGAATAGTGGGTAGATGTGTGAACTTCATAGATTTCTCTAAAATATATTGTTGTCACATTAAGCACATTAGTTCTCCTTCAGCCAAAAGTCACATACTACGGTCAGATGAGCAATACAGGCTTGTCAGACGAGTTCACAGCCTCAGCTCATATTGTTTTTTTTTTTCTTCGTTAAGTTTCTCAGGCGTTTCATGCGTTGACTGCCGTTAATCATCACTGTGGTTGTGGCTGTGATGATTATCATTATCATTCATACTGACGTACACAGAGAGATATACACGCTGACACACACGACAAGTGACGTCGGCCGAGATGCTTAGCCAGGGACAGTTAAAGAAAAACGTACAGTTGAGAAAACACAGAACAATATTAAACGATTTAGGAATACAGACAGTCCATCACTAAATACATTGAGCTGGGCCAAGCGAGACCGTTGTTGTCTGGGTGTGGCGTTGAGGTCAGGTCGGGCTCGTCTGATTCTCTCTGACCTTCGTAATCCAGGTGGGTCAGTGACGCGTTCCTCCTGTCCTGAAATGGCGGACTCGGTAACCTATGGCGGGTCAGTGACGTGTTCCACCTGTCCTGAAACGGCATTTAGGTCTACGTCCTACTGGTGGGTCATCAAAGAGCTGTATGGCTGTGGTCATGTTTGTCTGGAAGTTGATGACAGGTGCTTTCTCTCTAATGTGAATGACTTCTGTTATCTGCAATCTCCTCCAATCACTGGTTGAGCGAGAGGCGGCGAATTAGGGACGGTCAGGGAGCAGATTGTATGTCCAATGTAGTTTATGTAGTGGGGCTGACAGCCCCCAGTACAGCATCGGGACTCACATACCACATTGGTACGATTCAGTCTTCCAGAGCGACTTACCATACTGTTGTTCTTTACGAGTGAATATATTTTCAGATTGTTGTAGTACATTACACTGGTCAATAAAATCTTAATTTTTTTTTTGTTCCACGAACTAAAATGGGTCGACCTTATAATACTTTTTACGCTGAATCTTAATCGGTTTTTAGAAATTTTCTATCAAGCATGATTTTCTAAGTGACAGAGCAATTAGATTTTACAATAAGTGTACATCATTCATTCATAAATAAGCCTGGTATTACACTTTAAAAAATTACCTCTAAAATGTAGAAGTGTACGATATCCGGCTACATTTGTCCTCAGGAACATCCCTCCTTAGTGTCCAGCAGTAATCTGCCAACATAGAGGAGCTCCACTTTCCTTGGTACCGCTTTTCCACGTCCAAAATTTCCTGGTGAAATCTTTTTCTGTGCTCGTCACTGACTGTCCCAAGATTTACCGAGAAAAAGTCAAATTGCGAGTCCAAAAAGTGGATATTTAGACTTACACCGCAGAGCTTTATATAACGTCAACAGATCTTTTACAGCATCACAGCAATTTTCTGATCTGTGATTCTCCCAAAAATCTTTGCATACTCTCGTAAATGACAGCCAGGCAGTTTTTTCAACCCTCAATGAACACTTCATCTCGAAGCAGTTCCCTGATCTGTGGTCCTACAAAAATACCCTCCTTGATATTTGCGTCACTGATTCTGGGGAATGTATCCCTCAAATATGTGAATCCATGACCAGTTTCATCCATACCTTTAACGAGGTTCTTCATCAACCTGAGCTTATTGTGCAAAGGAGGCAGATACATTTTCTCAGGATCAACAAGATGAGGATTGATGACAAACTTCGTGTAACCAAGTTACATTGCGAGTAAAATTGCCACAACCTGTAGGTCACCACATACATTTCACTCAAAGTCCTCATACTTAACTATTCCCAAAAGAAGCTTCATGTTATCGTACGATTCCTTCATGTTAGGTGCGAGAGTCAGAGGAACGGAGGGGAACTTATTTCCGTTGTGGAGTTGAACCGCTTTCAAACTTACTTTTGATGAGTCAATAAACAAGCGCCACTCATGCGCCACTCACGAACATCATTGCAAAACACCAGACCATCTTCAAGGAATCACGATAAAAACAAACTTTAGTTTCATTCTGGAGAAGATTCCAACCCTTTAACCAGGAACCAAAAGTCCGGCTTGCTACTTAAGACAAATTTAAATCACGGACGAGATCATCAAGAGCTCCCTGACTCAGCAAATGTGGTTCACTTGAAGAACAATATGCTTCAAATGTTGGATCCATATTGTCCTCAACTTGGTCTACTTTCTCATTACCAGACTCATCGTCACTCAGTCTCATGTTTCTTGGAGGCTCTGGCACAGGTAATTCCTGACTGCGAGGTACTGGCCTCAGAGCAGATGGTAAATTAGCATATTTAACAGTATGTTTGGATTTTGATATACCATTTATATTTGTCAGGCAGAAGTAGCAATCCGAAGCATGATACCTCGGTTCTCTCTAAACCATAGTTATGACCAAAGGCAGACGGTTTTAACCATGTTGTGAGAAGCCTGACACATGTGACACAACAAATATGGGGTACAACTTTATCCTGGTCACCCACTTTACAACCAAAGTAATGATCAAAACATTTCTGGATGAGGGATGTGAAAAAAGAACGTGTTTGTGATATGAACATGAGTTCACCGCAGATGTAGCAGAAAGGATGCGGACTATTTACACAGTTCCTCGGCATTATAATGTAATACACAAAATCACAATCTGTCAGGAGTGGCTACTGTCTGAATGTCCCAACATTTCCAGTCGTGTTTCTGCAGGCCCATGGTGGTGACTCATTTATCTAAGCTTGTGCTTTAAAAAAAGAAGGCATTGTACTTCACAAACAATAAAAATAGCTGCGTCTGTTAAACATTTTGTTTCAAATGCTCCGCAGAGCACTGGTACATACATACTGTATGGAATGATGTGCGAGTATGCGGAATAAATAAAAAACAATGGGCGACAGAGAAATTCTGAAAACATGTTTGGATTCATCTTGCAGCAAAAATACATAATAAACATATATTTCTGAAGTTGTTCTGTTGGCAGTGTTCAATATCCAGATCTTAACCTCGGTTTAATGATCACCAAAGACGCCGTTTTCCTCTGAGATTCGAACTCTTCTCTTTTTACATTAAGTTCTAAAAGCCAATGTCAATGATGTCCCGCCTCCTCCCGCCTTGTGCACATACTACAGGCGGACGTACACACAAGCACACAAACGCCTGACGCTGTAAGATAATCTTGAAAACGTCCACCATGTCTGCAGTGCCAACTGGCCTGAGCGTGGTGACCAGGGTCGGCTGGAGGTTCCTCGCTGAGAGTTGCTGGCTACTGAGACCACAACTTTCCTGAGGTGATGATCAAACTCATGTGTACCTCAGTGAAACCTTGTGTCATGTCTGAGTGAATACTCAATACCTAAATCAAAGTAGTGTTTATCTTTCCCCTGCAAGGTATCCTCGCCCAGGTTCCATACCAACAAAAAGAGAGAGAAAGTCGTGAGAGTAAGACCTGCAGCAGGTTTGGTTGTGTTTCTCCTGATCTGCTACGTCCAGAACTCTGGTTCACACACACACACCAGTCGTGCTGCTGTTGTCATTATGTGCCTTCCTTTCTTTTAGCAAGTCCAACAATCTTGTGGAAATGTTGTGTTGTTTTGCATATAAAATTCCAGCGAGAGCGACGACTATATTGTTCAGGAGGAGGAGGTCCGGCAGGAAGGTAGTGGGTGGGTGTGGTAAATTTTTCCCGGTGTTAGAGAGCAACCCAGCCGGTGTCTTGACCTCGCTCACCATACACTACCCGCAGGTTGAGGCCACTCTCAGTTATCTTCGGCACGTTGTCAGGCCAGAGAGTATAGCAAATACGACACTGACACCTTGATGTATGAGAGAACAGTGTCGTGGGATGAGTTCAGTCTGTTGATACCATATTGTAAGGACCCTAGGTCAGTCCAGCGGTTCTGAAGACCAGGACCATTGCCTTTACCACGTCCTGGGATACTAGGGTTGGTCCGGCTCCGGCACCTGGGACTGACCCAACGTCCTCACGCTACGGCATCACCGGCCCGACCTCACACCACGACATTCTTCCCTTACGTGCACCAAGCTGTCTCTTTCGTAGCCAACATTCCTGACCTCTCGACTCGCCTGGCTTGAGTGACCTCAGCCACCAAGAAATATTAGGTGAGCGAGGTCAAGACACCGGCTACTAGGTTGGGCATCACTGTTGCTGGGACTAAGATTTTGATGAAGAAAAATGTATGAAATTTCAGAAGAAAATGCCCACTTCGACGATCATGAAAACGAGGTTATGGTCTGGATATTCAACAATGCCAACGGAAGAACTACAGAAATAATAAACAAAGCCACTCTGAAGACAACAGAAGCAAGAGCAGAAAAAAGAGCGGTTACATAATCTCCAGAAATTCAAAGTAAAAAGATCCAGGAATCTTTATCATGACAAGAAAGGACCTTCCAAATGTACGATCAGCACCAGTCAGGAGCATCAATGGGAAGACTCAAGCCATATTCAGCAGCTGGACGCCTTCCAATAGCACAGTCACAAGAGAACCCTGTCATACACTACTGGAAATACAATAGGAATACGTGTGAAACACAGAGATACTGCTGTTGTTGTGATGCTGTTTACGTTAGCTGTATTACTACACCAAATCACTATCCTCACTCACTGTCAACTCCCATTCATCATCAGGTCACCTTTAATATACAAGATAACCTCCCACACACCAGGTCAACCGCCTCTGCATCAGGTAATTCATCCTCGCCCTTGTCCCTATATCAGGTCTCTTCTCATGAACCAGGTCGCCGTTTCTACACCAGGTCATATATATTCGCTAAATTCAATACCTAGTTGACGAAGACTGAAAATCCTAGTACCTAAAGGTCTTGCAAGATACGTGAGCCAGTCAGCAGTAGTGTAGACTTAAGTGAACCAGTAACCTACAAGTAAATATTAAGGACAACACGTCAACAACTTTACGTAGATTCTATAGACAATGTATTAGGTCGGCATGTTGAGGACTGTGGAAGGTAATATTTGTATCCATAATATGCATAAGTCAATACCAAGGGACCATCAGGAAACAGGGTGACAACACGCATGATATACATATGAATGAGAGAACCACATGAAGAGACATGCTCACATCCCAACTCCACCATCTTGGAAAAGTTGCATTTCTATTTTCGTTTCTTTACGTGACCTGTATCGGGGCTGCAGTCTAGGTTTGTGCGTACCTTTGTCCGTCCCTTACCGGTTATGGGCAGGTGAGATCACGGTATATATAGCGGCCGGCCCTCTGCCCGGCACCGCAGTCGACCACCTACTGTCCAACAGACGAGTCTTCCTCTCTGTCTCAGTCCAACCTGACACATTGTACAACACTGACCCGTGCTAGGTAGGCATTCCCGCTCTCTGCTCCCTGCCTTAACACTCACCAGCTGCGTCTTAAATGGAACTCTAACTATATGAATTATATCTTTACAGAACATTAGTTATAAATAGATTATTAGTAAATGTTAATGATAAACAGAACAAGTCTCAATTGTTCATGTGGGTTTATATATACAGCTTCTGGCTCAGGAAAATACTTACAACATCTATGTGTCCTCAGAAGGTAACCTCCAACTGATCATAATGGAAGACCTCAAACTCTTCCAGCTTGACATTTAATTCATCAGTTTTCCTTCAGAATGATGACGCGTCCCGGGAGCAGCGTGGTGACCTTGATTGTGTTGGCGATGATGGTGGTGACTCCCTCCAACACTCTACCTAACGATAACAAGTAAGTCATTATAGCCTGATGAACCTCTCCAACACCACACCAACAGTCATAACACACGCATACACACACACACACACAAACACACACACACACACACACACACACACACACACACCTGGTGAGGCAGTTGATGATGTTCTAGTTTTCTTGAGATAAACACAAGCTCCAGCGAGGACTAATCTGTGTATCTGGGGAATTCAAGTTTCATGAAGAGAAAAGTTAAAAAAGTTTAACATAAAGATAAAAACTGTTAATGACATGGTTGTATGAGGAAGGACTAAGCAAGAGGTCCACCCGTGACAGGACGGTGTTGGCGGGGTACCAGTCCGGCTTTCTGTACGTGACGCCTGAGCGACGCCTGACCTTCCCTCCCTCAACTGTGCTGGTCATAACGCCCACACTTAGCCTCCATGATCCACTCCTTCCCTTTCATTAGCGTTTTCCTCACCTGTTTTACCATTGCATCTCTCGAGCTGACACACATTAAACATGACGTGATCATATTAAACCTTTGTGTCGTAACGTGTAGTAACGGAAAGTAGTCCTTGCTATTATTGAGCTGAAATATATTTGCATGCGGTTTTAGGCATTATTATAATCCTTGTTTTATAAAGATGATACATTGTAACCAAAATCACTATTGGGATCATTACCTGAGTTAACTGTACATACGATTATAATCAGTGGTACAGTTATTGTTTACATCGGTGAAGAACATGTTCAGTTTTGTTTTGTTGTCATAAAGGAAGTTTCATGATCAGAGATACAAGTCAGTGTTCTACACAGTATAATTTGTTGTAAAGAAATGGTAATGAGATACGAGGAAGGAACGACCTGCTTGGCCTGGTCGTGGCTTAATGTTCGTACTCTTCCCTCTGATTGCTTATGCATTTCCTTTGAGGGGGAACACCTGTGGCTATCTGAGGAACATACGCGAGGCCCAGACCCGAGTGACCTGGATGGAGGGGAAGGCTAATGTATGTGGAGGGAACGGCAGAGTTGGTGATGTAAAGGGACGTGGGCAGAGAAGGAGGAGGAGTGAAGAGCAGAGGAGAAACTAGGAGTTGGAGGAAGGAGAGAAGCAGGAAAGGAGTGGGAAGAATGAGAGATGTTTATGAAAGTCAATGAAGGCGTCATGGGAAGGAAGAGGGTGACCATGATGGGTCATTACTGACTAACGGGAACTAAATGGAAGGAAATTGTAGAACAGACCGTCCAGGGAACCGTATTTATATCACACTCCATTACTTGTCGCGTCATACTTCATGTTGATACACTTTGCCACGGGAGACTAACGTAAGGATGATATTACCCAGTGTAACCTTGTTTTTCTGGGAGATGGTGGAGGACAAGGAGTCGGGACGACAACTTTTGTTTCCTGTTAGCCATATGCGATATGTTTGAGACGCCCCTACAGACCGCGTTTTCTGTGGTGAAGCTTGAGGTTGGTCTTGTTCGTTTTCTTTGGTGAAGCTTCAAGTTGGTCATGGTGCTGTAAACTCAGCTAGACGTTTGTGTGGCATAGGCAGAAGGAGACGGGGCATGAAGAAAGGACGGGTCTGTATTTTCCCCTTGATAGTCAAGTTAATTGACAGTAATTTGTTCTGGCCATGAAGTTGTGTGGGTAATTCCCGACAGAACATCCATGATGAACATTCACTCTGTAGACAGACTGTCAGGGATGTGATTCAGCTTTTGGGGAACTTGGGCAAAAATGATCAGAGGCCCTTCCCTAAGGGTGGAGAAAGATTGTTAGGGTAGGGTCATAGAGTCATAAAGTCCTCTTCATCCAAGAAACGACGTTTATATCCAAACTTAAACTAGAATAGTCGAACAAAAATAACACATTACCACATGATTTCTAAGACTCGAAAGAACACTGAATACCTTGGTACACTCACACTCTCCCTTTCTGAATATATTACCATATGATTTGTATGATACGAAAGAACACTGAATGTATCGGTACACTCACACCGTCCCTCGCTGATCACTCTCACATACTATGTGAATTTTTCAAAATGTGGTTGACCTGTTGGAGGGCCGGGGAGGGACACATGCCCCGTACGCTAACCCGCAACTGTCAGCGACACAATCGCATGACGTATTTTTTTTTACCTATTTCGTGACCGTCATACACTGAGATTAACATTTCCTGATAGATTCATCGGATGTCACATATCACGGCTCATTGCTTAATATAAAGAATTAGCAGTTATTGTCAGACAAATTAAGGTCTACAAATGGGAAGTTTCCATACATGTTAATGGTTAATTTTCTTAGTACAAAGAGACATCTTTTAGGTTGCTGTGAGAATTATTACGGTTCATTCCCTTTCCTTTGAATATTGATGGTATAATGTTGAACTTGGAGAAAACTGGTGGAGGTATTAATGAGGGCCGTTGTCCACAGCCCAAGCCAGTGAGCCAAGGCAGCGTGGCGAAGGGACGTAAATCTGAGAAGCCGTACTTTCAGCACTACCAGGCGTGTCTTTACTCCTTCACCTCATCTGCCGCAGATCATACCTCCGCCCACACGCGCAAGACTTTCGCCTGCCGGCAAGGGTCCTCCTGCTTCACCCTACCCCTGTGAGAAGCGCTAACTAGGCCACAAGTGTATCATTAGTCACAAGGGGCAAATTACTTCACCCTAGTTCTTTGAAGAACATCCATCATGTCCCTGTTATCTGGACTAGGCTCTAGGGAATTTTCATTTAGCCCTACAAGGGACATCATTTATTGTGTGACCCTAAGTCACTATATTGATGATACAACGAACAGTTTTCCTAGTGATACTGATCGTAAAGTGAGCGTACGTCCTTTGTTATTAACGTCTTTGTTGTGTGTGTAATTGTTCTTCTGATTTTATCGTTGTTATTTCAGAATGAAATTGGCTGTAATCCTAGAACAATTGAGGAAGCATCCTGCTTACCTCTATACATCTTTTTTTTTCATAGAAAATAAGAATAATTAATCACATTTTTCATAAGATGATGCAGCGCGTACTTGCTTGTTTCGATGATTTAAACATCTAAGTGACAAGTTGACATCTTTGCTGGTAAA
>JAUUDZ010420052.1:0-26256 GCA_032361705.1 Panulirus versicolor | reverse complement strand
ATCAGACGCCCCTCTCTCTCTCTCTCTCTCTCTCTCTCTCTCTCTCTCTCTCTCTCTCTCTCTCTCTCTCTCTCTCATTCCATCCAACGTTTATCAAATACGTCAAAAATCCCGTGTTTAAAAGATAACTTGGAATGCTTCCTGGCCAGAGGTAATACTGGAGTTTACAATGAAGAGTTGTTGAGGTCATTAATCTTCACCAAGACAAAATGTGACCATTTCAGTTCGCCTCACACCACCAAGGGTTGCATGTGTGAGCGTTAGTAAAACGATCCACTATTTACATCAGGACAAATGTGTGTTCCGATGCAGAACGTTGGGTCAATTTGAGCTGTGAAATACATGGCTGAAAAAAAAATCCAGTTTTGCAGTGAGTTCACCAGATGGTTCTGTAGCAGTAGAACGTGGGTGATGGCTCGTCACTGTTGGATAATCACTGCTGGCGGGTTGACAGTGAAGCCAAGCGATGACAAGGCAACACTTGTGATGGCACATGATCACAAGGGGATTATGACCACCCAGGTGTCCGGTGGTGGAGTTCTATGTTCACAATGATCAACTTCGATGTCAGGCGGCACCTGCTGGACGGTCGAGAGGCTGGGCGGACGTGTTGACTGATGTTACAGGAATTTCACATCTTGGCGTGTGTGTGTGTGTGTGTGTGTGTGTGTGTGTGTGACGGGGAGAAAGTTTTACACGTGTTGCCCCAACTCTTAACCTTGCATATATGTACTATGTCTTTACTCGTATGTGCGTGCGCGCACACACACACACACACGTGTGCCTGGGGTATATAAATATGCCAGAAGAGATAGACATTCAACCAGTCACTCGCACACATCTCAGTACAACGAAAACAGTTTTAAGTAGTTTACCGTTGTCTTCTATAGCCTTTACTTAACCTACTCTGACGGACATCTTAACCTTCTTAGTGACAACATAAAGCCGGTGTATCTATTAGACTTAGATACAACGACTCTGAATATCACATCCTAAAATATACGCCTTAAATCATCGCTCTTAACGCTCTTTCGGAGAGAAACCCTGTGTTAATATTTCCTTTCCTGGAGGTTAACACAGTAGGTGTGAGGGGGCGGCCGTGTGGCCACAGACCCGAGTTGGTGGATCCTCCAGCAACCAGCTCACTTACTCCCCCTCATGTACGCCCCACTGTCAAGCTATGGACGATGGGAAACACAGCTAACTCGTGCATGAGAGAAAGTCCTCCTCAGACAATCTAATAAGAGAGATCTACCACTTGGAGAGATCTACCACTCGGAGAGATCTACCGCTCTGAGGTTTTTAAAACGAGCTGTAAGTAGATGGGTCTGGGAATAGATACGTCTGATGCGTCTTGCGATCGTGAAGATTTTAACAGGTCACTCCCACGTCGTGAGCCTTGTTCAGTGTTGCGTGTGGCAGTGGGGCAAGTCTGTGTTGACCTGTCAATCCTTCAGTCATACCATACGTGCATCGAGATCGTGTATAGTCTTAGGATAATCTTGAAACATTTAAAGATGTTACAGATTAATTTTTTTTTCGATTTATGGTTGTATGTTGACGTTAAACGACCTTATTTACCCTGTCAGTCGCTTAGATAACCACGCAGCCAGTCAGACTCGGCTAATCATTCAAAACACGACACCAGCACACCTATGCAAGCGTCTGTACATAAGGGTGGGAGTGTGTGTGTGTGTGGGAGGTTTTATAATAGTAACAATAAACGAGGAACTTCTCGTTGCTTGTGTCTCGAGTCACAACCAGTCGATTGCACCCAAGCAGGAGGGAAGCGTCGCGCTGACACACTGGACACTCACACTTTGTCAGAAATACCATTTTATGAAGACTTTATATTTTACCTCAGACGATGCAAACCATAACTGCTTACGCATCTCAATATCGACCAACAATATCTCAATTTAGCCATATCATGCAAAGACTACTTTAAAAGATGTATCTATACACATTTATATATGAACTACATATACATAAGTATAGTTATACAATCCATTCATAAATAGATCGTCCTAGGAATATATAATCTTCCGGAGGAGGAGCAATGGCAGGTCAGTGGTCAACATCATTCATCTTCAATGTTATGATGATGACACAGGTCACAATCACACTGAAAATACATCCATGTTGTACCAGGTCTTGAGTAAGGCCACTAAATGTTCTTCTCTAACCACGAAATGCAAAACTCTATTTTTCCTCTTGTGTACACACATGCACTTTCAATCCACTTACAGACATTAAATGAAATACTTTCACCTGTGAAATGTACTCGTGGAAATAAGCAGGGTAAAAATGCTAAACTTTTTGGAATATAAACAATACCGTCTGAGTGTAAAGGTTTAGCGCTCGTTATGAAAAAATTTAGACAAAAAAAATCGATGAAACTGACTATGACAACAGAGACGATAATCCTACAATCCTGTATCCAACGTCGCCTTTAGGGAAAAGCAGTCACTGGATGCCTGCAGTCGACTTGAGGTACAGAACTGGCAATGTGAAGCGCTTCGGAAATGAAGAAGTGAAGCTTCGAGGGAAGATTTCTTTCACACACACACACACACACACACAGTGTTGGGACTTGTGTCTCCCTGTGTGGATGGTGTCGTGATATGGAGCTCAGAAACCACGGACGCTGACGATCTCCCAGGTGGAAGATGTCTGCTGATCCCCCAGGATGTGCTGGAGACTCCAGGTGACGCCCACGTGATAACCATCGCATCTGGAATATCCTGAGGACTTCGCTCTGGGCGCGAGGTTGTGAGGAACTCAGTGCACACGACGGAGGAGTCTGGGTGGCACGTTTGTGTGACTGATTTTTGAGATGTATCATAAGTGATGTGGCGGATTTCACAGTGTTGTCCAGGTTAGGTGTACTGCATAACCCTGTCGAAGTTGAATGGAACGAGGTAGTCTCGCCTGAAACCTTTGTGATGAGTGAATTGGCTATTAGGAAATTTCCTCAAAAATCAGAACTATTCATTAAGGAAGGTATTCTCTCCGAAATGATTTTACAGATGATGTCTTGATCAAATATGTTTACGTAACTGATATGATTATCTTCGTCTGGATCGTATCACAGCAAGGCTGTTTTCTCTCCAATCTCGATAGTAAATTTTGGGTATGGTTTCGTACACTTGTATTCGACTTAAAGCTATTGTGTGTACGAACCGTAAGATATTCACCTGAATTCATAGAGTAATAACTAAACTTGGAAATAATCATATCAGTAGAACAATTAACTTGAAGATATCGTAAAGTAATTTAAAGTTCTCTAGTGGACAGAAGAGATCCTCTCCTTATATGTTAATGAATGACAAAGTGTAGACCAAGCAGTACCAGTCTTTACTAACGTGAATCTGGTTCTGTTGTCTCGTGGTGTTTCCTCTGTCCTCCCAGGTAGTGTTGTACATCACTGACCTCAACGTTTTACAATGAAACGTCAACCCGGCGCTGATCAACATGAAACGTCAACCCGGCGCTGGTCAACATGACACCATTGGAAACGTTCATCATAACAACACGCTATACCATCATTTCTCACGCAGCACAACAGGTACGCAACGATTACCTACGAAGATATTTTGCCTTGAAGGTAGAGCGAACGCGTAGTGCTCACCACCTGCTATTGTTTGTTTAGTAACTTTCTCTAATTCATCTCTATCTCTCTACCTGGCGATCATACAACAATGCAATATTCAGTTTCATAAACATCCGACATCATTATAGTTTCCTGCCTTACTGAACATTCTTGGTATCATTCCGCCCATTATTCGGTTCGTGCGTTATATTATCATTATGTTCGTTATATTAAGATTATCATTATAGGGTAGAGGAGAAACGGGAACCATCCCGAGATGACTTTGATGATGAAGGCTCATGATAGTTCATGGTCTGATGAGGTCACGAGGTTAACGAGCGATGTGGTGGTTGACGTCACGCTTTATGAATCGGTTGGATTCACGTTCGAGCACCTCATTCAAGCAGTCGATGCACGTGCATCTGAAGAAATCTGTCTACATCCCAGCTGGAGTCACGTTTAAGCAATAGATTGACTGACACACGTGTTCGAGCTGTGGGTTTGAGCAGGTGGTTCATCACCCCCGTGGTCTAGATACAGTCTGAACCATCCGGTTGTTATAGTAAATGGGTTGTTCTTATATATTTGTTAGTGGGTGAATTAGCTTCTTGTGTGTGTGTGTGTGTGTGTGTGTGTGTGTGTGTTGTTACACTTGTACGACTGTTCATGTAAATTTGTTGTTGTTGTCGTCTGTTTTCTTTATGATGAAGACCCCAGACGCGGGCCAAAGTATGTGCGTATGATGAAGGCCCCCAGACGCGGGCCAAAGTATGTGCGTATGTTGCAGTGTTGTTTGTGTTGTCACTGTGGATATACCAGCATAATGTGTGGGATAATGTTCTTGTGCGTGTGTGATTATTATTGTCGTTCTGGGGATGGATGTTGTCTTTGTGCGTATTACGTTCGTGCGTGTTTGCGTCAACTGTTCTTATCTGTGCGTTTGTCTGTGTTGCTTTGTGCGTATCCTTACTTGTACATTGTCCTGAGTTGTGCGTTTGTTTACTAGGTGTGTGAATTTGTTGTTCTTGTTCCGTGCCTACTGATCTTGTCTGCACGCATGTGTTCTTGTTTGTTGTAACTGCATTAAACTGGAGTCTTGTGTTTTGACCACTCAATGTCCCTCCCCCTCGTTAACCATTGAACAACCTTCTCCCCGTCTTACCAGAAATTTCTAGGGGTAACCGCTAAGCGACGGAGCAATTCATTTCCATGACAATTGTTGGTAAACGTTTTCTGTTCTTTTCCAACTCCGGGCAACTGGAACTTCTTTCTATACAGGTTATCTATACAGAGAGGCACCAGTTTGCGGTACAGGAAACTGTTACTGTCGGCCGCAGACAATTATCCTTTTGCATGTGTGTGTGTGTGTGTGTGTGTGTGCGCCTTGTGTACGTTTTTGTGTCTGTATATTTGTTTGTAAATTTGTTTTAGTTTTTTGTAATCGTATGTGTTTCCTTGTGTTTGTTTTCGTGCGTTTGTTTCCTTGTGTTTGTTTTCGAGCGTTTGTTTCCTTGTGTTTGTTTTCGTGCGTGTGTTGACCTGTGTTGCATGCTTCACATCATCCATCATTACTGTGGTTCCCATCGTTTAAGAAACTGTTCAGGTTACTGTGAGGCTGTGTCTCACGTCTGTTACTATCTGTTGAACAGTATCATCCTCCACACACAACTTGACTCCTCCATCCACATACTTTCTTTTACAACTTTTTTCTGTGTTATTCGAGAGAATACGCAAAAAGATGTCATTTTCTCGAGTCTGTAATACGCAAGTCATAATACAATTAGCATAGTTATCTTGTATAGCTACGTAGCATAGCTAATTAGCATAGCTACTACCTAACTGGCTGAACTTTTTGTAAATGATAAGTATTATCTGGTTTTTATTTTCAACTGTTTCCAGTTATCATCTGACGTGTTCGTAATACACACAAACTCGCGTTACAATGACAAGGTTGAATTTGTGGGCAGTTGACAAAGATCACAAAACAAGTAATTCGAATATGAACAATTCTACATTACAAAGTTCTTCTCTGATACCATACAAAATCTGGCAACACAGTAATCAAACTTTTTACCCTTCATCAGCACTGGACTGTCTCGTCCATGGTCGATGACACAGCCTCACCAAAGACGACTTTTTCAGTTGCAGCTTAACCTTAAACAGGCGGAGTCCGGTAGCACATTTGTTATTTATTCCTCTATCCATTTATCAGTCATTACTCGATCATTCGATAACAATAGGTTGATCTTCTCCATCCTCAACCATGGCAACATTACCATCCTTGATCATAAAACCATTAGTCTAGTATTCTTCATTTCCTAATTGCCTAACTACCAGTTACATCAATCAGGCTGGTTTTCTCACTGGCCATCGCAAGATTTAAGTCTTCGTCATTTTGTTATATATGACTCTGAGGACGACCGATTTATCTTATAACTTTACCCATAAATTTTGACTTGGCATAAATATTGCTTTCTGCGTCCCCAACACGAGAGGAAAGTCGCCCTCATGCAAATACTTTCCAAACATTACCAGAAGGAACGAGACAAAATGAATCCCAGCATAAACGTCGAGTATACTCTTAATTACGTTGTCTCAAAAACTTATTCTTGAAATATTATTCTATGGATAAAGAAGGTTTAATAATCTTGCAAGTTTTTGAGATCAAAGTGGGACAAAAAGTAAAACTTTTACAATCAACAAAAAGTGAATGATTGAAGAAGAAAAATAAGTCATGGGTTCAAGCATCACATTAATCAATAATGATCGGTAACATTAATCTTCTCCATACAGGAATATATTCCGAATTTGCCAGAATTTAAGTTCCCACGAACAATCCAAGTGACGAATCATCATGGAAGCGTTGGGCAGTGGGTTCCCACCTGATCTACCGTGAAATAAGATGATCCCTTATTAGCGGGCGGGACACTAGACGTATTTCGTACCTGATTTCCGCCAGCTTGTGTGTGTGTGTGTGTGTGTGTGTGTGTGTGATTATTCTTACTGTATGGAGGGAGTTTTACATTCGTAGAGCCCAATCTTTTCTACAAAAATCTTTTTTAACATTTTAAACGTCTGTATTCTGTCTGCATCTACAGTTCTCTCACACCTCACTGTGTGTGTGTGTGTGTGTGTCGTCATGTGCTCTTTGGATGCGATATGTGGGTCACTGTGTACACCGTGGAACGATCACAGGTTACAGTCCATTACTGTACTCCCCTCTCTAGTGATTATTCGCCTCTGTAACTGCCCTCCATGGATGAAACACGAACGTTGAAATTCTTCTCCGTACTTCAGATACAAAGATACAGAGACAACTGTACTATGAACTAGGATACAACACTTACAGCAAACCTCTCCTCGCCTACAGCACTAGAGGGGACTGTTGTAGTATCAAGGTTTTGCAATACAACATTTCATGACATAACATGTCTATTACCCTAGTAACCTACAATTCTCTGCATCGAGTGCAAATCTTTTTCCACACAGACATCTACAGCAAAGTACATGTACAAGAAGTACACTTTGTACCAACATATATATTCTATATAACATATGGAGAATTGCTGCAACAGTACACTTCTACAGTGTTACAGGTCTACAGTACGATGCATCTACAATATACACGTCTTCATCTACGGTGTTCCAAGTCTGTAACTTGCCTGTACCGCGTACATGTCACCCTGCAACTCTTGTACAACATATCATATGAAACAGTTTCTCAAACATAACATACTTACACCTGCAGGCCCACAACACGCCGTGTTTGCCTCCACCACACATTTTCAACACACTTCACGTCTGAATAAACACAAACCACATACCAAACCAACACTGTATCACGATCATCCTGTCACTCAAAGCGTCCTCTGCGTCCACTCTGAACGAGTGAAAGAAAAAGTAAAAACTACCAGCATTTTTGTTATAGTATTAAGGTGATTAGATCTCCAAGGATTAATGTGTGTGTTTTACTATATTTTAACCTACCTGTGAACGCTAGAAGCAACACCATTACGTCAGTCTTCATTATTGCAATGTTAAAAAATATTCTTGTCCAAATAAAATCTGATTTCTGGATTTCGTTCATACACCAACTGAGATTTTTTTTCTGTTTCCCACAAACTCATTGCCACAAGGTCTATCGTTGGGTCAGTTTAAATCACTGTTTCCCATCTTTACACTCTTCTATTTTTTTCTATTTCACAGAGACGAAAAACGTGTTCCGGCGTCTCACAACACACGCAGAAGGCGCTGACGAAGGAGACCTTCTACTGGTAGGGGAAGTGGAGAACGTGGGAGTGATGGAGGCGAGGGAGGGGTGCCCGCTACCAGGAGCACAGACAGCGGGGGAACCACATAGGGAGAAGGTCGCTTGCTGACTGAGCGACAGTTCGCAACGCGACGGTGGATGGACCAGCGAACGGACGGACGCGAAACACAAGTGTCGGAGCACGACGACACATCCACACCACGACGACCACCTACTTTAATCACCGCCTGCCGCCACGCCCCAGCCAGGAACCGGGTCATCGTCATCATCGTGCGAGGGAGGAAGGAAGGAAGGAAGACCCGGGAAGTGATCACAGACGATTAATCCAGATTCAGCAACGGACGAAACACTCAGAAAGGTTCTGCTTCAGCCACTGTGTTGGCGGAGGTATCCACTTCCGGAGTCTTGACCTCTACATTGTTATTCCACCATTGATATTTTACGACAAATGTATCAGATCATTCATTTTGAAGATGTTTATATAAATAAAACGTTTGTCTATCCATATGTATTAAGTATATTCCTATGTTGAATAAACATGTCAAAAAATATGTCGAGACGAGGAGGAAAATTTATAAAAGTATGAGAGGTGATTGGTGTAAAATTGATAATTACGTTTCGTTCTATTCAGACAACAAAAGAATATGAAGAACAAAAACAAGGTCGTCATCCGCTTGATGATGGTTTTTGGATTATCTTTCATGAACTTACTATGAACGAAACAGTTACTGTAAGTCTGAATTTAGGTTTTGAAATTTCAAATAACATCATGACTCCTGCTTGTGTGGGTGGCTGAAGCTGTAGTCAATGAGGCAATGATTATGACCGATGGTCTCAGGGAAAATGACTTTGTTAATGGTTGTGTTTACGATTGAAATCATTGTATTATTAAGTGTCATTAACATCACAGTGTCATGTTAACTGTCCACAACTTTAGAAATAGTAAGGATTGTGGATGTATTATAAATGCAAATTTGATATCAATGTCGCTTTTCAATACGAAGATGCCATACGAAATTCTTCGATAAGAAATTTAACCCTTCACCTGGTGAGCAACCATGATGTAGACTCGCTTTAGTGTAGAAATTGAAAATGTAGAAGGACGACGACCTACCTCGCCTATCAAATAAATGTAGTTTTCAACGTAAAGTATTCCCGCCACACTAGGAAGTGTCGCTATGGCTGCATCGAGTCCGACGTATGCAGCACCAGGCCTGACAACCTCGTCCTATAGTCAGGCACAGGTCACCCTCACCTCGCCTGCTCACGTAGGATTAGTTATTCCACCTTCCTTCGGTCAACACCTCCTCGTTTTCCTAAGGTCATCATATCCACGTTACTCTGGTTTGTGTTCACCTGGTCATCTGACTCTCTGTCCTTCATAATGGCTGGAAACAAAGTCAAAAGCTTGGAACTCCTGTGTATATTTTTCCGTCGAATTAATTCACGACGTGTGAAGGAAAGCTTTTTCCTATGTTTGCATGTATCTATCGTAGGGTCTCTCTCTCTCTCTCTCTCTGCACTTAACCAACATCCACATTTGTGGTGGTAATAATAGTGGTGGCAATGATGGTGGTATGGGTATAGGAGTAGTAGCCCTGATGGTGGTACTCACCGGTGTGTGTGTGTGTGTGTGTATGAGGGCCGTTGTCTGGGCCACGTCCCCGGACGTGCACTAACCAGCCTGGTCTGTATATACACGTGTAGCGAGGCATGATCCTCCCCCGCACAAGGGCGTCATGCTCAGCTGCAGGAGTAAATACAATCACTACATCTAGCTGTTGTATTCGTGCAGACTCTATTTTTCTATTTTCCTTTCCTGCTTGTTGTCTGCCAGCGTCGTCTGGCGCTCGTGTGTGCGCGTGTTGTCACACTTGGACGTTCCAGTTTACCTAGTTTCCACCTGTCAACTGTTGAATGCATCACCACGCCGACCTAGTCTCCCTCCCTGTCGTGTTTACCCAAACAAATATGTTCTAATCCTACTCGTTCTTCTGTGCCGTGGCGGACGCACTTGTGGTTTGCTAATGAGGCTTACCGTTGAACAGAGACACGCTCAAGTGTAATTAATGCCAGCGACTTGTTGATAGTGATAATACTTTTTCATACTAACTTGGAATACCTGTGAGAGGAGAGGGACTTGCGAAAGATTGCCTCAACGCTTCTTTTGCCTAAGACTGTTATTCTCGTTTTGAACATTTTAGTTTGCGACGAAGGTGAAAGAGTGTTGTGAAAACGTTGTGTGTGAGAGGGCGTGTCCACACAAGAGAGAATGCAGATCTAGAGCCAAAATTCTGATGTAAACAGAGAGCGAGGGGTTCGACCCCTGATTCACGAGCCAGTGGGCTGCTGGTTCGTCGCTTGACCAGCCGGGGAGAACCACCAAACCGTTAAAGAAAATTACCATCGCTTGCATTGACTCGTCACATTAATTAGGGAAGATTTTCCTCCGAAACAACGAGTCACAGGCCGTCTGGAGTGAGCCAGTAGGTTGACCATCGTCATTGTCTGGGAAGAGGAACAACCGAGGCTGAACGGAACTCAGCGGTGCGTGAGGGAGGTGAGCATACGCCTTGTGGCGGACCACGAACCCTGTGGTCGACAGGCCAGACGAGCGGTTTTACTGCTTCACCAACACAACACAGTCTCATGTGAACAACAGGCACCCGTACACAGGCCTACGTCTTTTCTTTTTTTTTTTTATTTACAAACCAGTTTAAGTATGCAAATAATTCCCACGTCTCACACTGGTTCACATGTTCAGAAATGACGCAAGACAAAATATTTTTACTCATAACTTGGGTAATACGCTTCCAAATCCTTTCGTCAGATGTAGTGGCATTTCCTGGTTCATTCCAACTCGCCTCTTCCATACATCCACATATATTCAAATGTCAATATTACTTGGATACTGACATGAGTTACCCGAAGCTGTTTTTCCTAACATTTGGTATTTTCTATTATTGATAATTATATTGATCTTAATGTTGTAATACAACCATTATGAACAACCGAAGACTGTGTCTCATGACGTGCACACTGGTGGAATGGTTGTGATGATGTGTCCAGTAACACAAATGGATGCGGTACGATATTTCATGATTTTAAAAGTCTTGCTCAAGAATTTACAATTTTGTGTATATCGATACATATGTATGAGTATAGATATTCCTGCTTATAATTCACACGAATTTTATCAATTCTATATTGTGCTACAGTATGCACTACGTACACTGTAGTGAATAAAACAAAATAAATAGGCAAGTTACTAGTCTTAGGACTCTTATTTTCTTTCATGTATTTTGGTACTTTTGTTTTCTGTAATAAGGAGATCATATGGGAAACACTACTAAACTATTAACCAATGCTTTTTGCTTGAACATTGAAAACATTTCATTGTTTGTGAATACTCATGGGCAGTAGTAAGGAATAGATGTCAGCAACGAATGGTATAGATGTAAAGTTAATGGAATACTAAACAAAAAATCATAAATATCTGCAATTATGATTAATGACCAGCCACCAACGATCGTCAACAAGGGACAATGGTAGTTATAATCATTTCCTCTCCATGCACTGGGTTGGGTTCCTCGCTCATCGCATACATCAAGCGTTAATTCCCTGAATCAGTTAACTTTGGAGAAAAAAGATTAGAATGCATGGGAGCAACTGGGAAATGGTTGGCGGGTCGTTAGTGAGGAAGTGTGGGACAAGGAACAGTGGTTAGGGAAGAACAGAATGATAGCAAGACTGCTAACCTCATACTAGTAAACTTCACAGGAATTAGTAATGAAATAATTGCTAACATCCTAATACATCTTCAAAGTAATAATTAGGTACATTTATGAGATAATTTCTCATTGTTCATAAGTCACTCTCCCGTCTTCAAACAGGAGAACTTTTATGTTCTACTTTCACAATCACAATTCATTGAAGTACAAGTTGTGTATTGACTAAATTCGTGTGTGAACGTATGTACATTATACGAAGGTAATTTAAACCATAATCTGTGATATCTATATAATTACCATATTCTCTCATTCACTAAAGAAAACTCAAAAATCTTTGTCCATCATTTTATTGGAACAAAAAATCGTAAAAGTCATACAAACGAAATTACTGTTCTGGTTGGAGAGGTTCGACCTCAGTGCATGTGTTGTGGGAGGTGAGCCTTTAATGTGGCCTGTGTGTTGTCCAGACAGATCTTTTATCTCCACCTGATACATGATATCATATTTCCTCAGGTTTACCTGACTGTGGGAGTCTAGAATCAGACGAGAGTACCTGTGGAAGCATGACAATGGTCCAGAGCACCGCACAGGTACCACAAGGGTCATAACTGGGTAACAAGCGTCGGACGCTCGTTATATTAGTTTCTTTGTTTACCTTTTATCATTAACGTATTATTAACTTTGTTTATCTTGGAAATAAACGTAAGAGGACCAATAGTTATGACTAATCACATTCTTATAATATAAATGGAGAGACATAGTTCTTTATCAAATCCTTTGGTTGTCGAATAGATGAAATCATACCTACAGTTTTTTCTATTGCTATCATTGCTCGGTAGATGTGCAAGAATGTCCCCTTTTTTATATAGTGAATTTGTGATGTCTGGGGTGGGTATGTGTGTGTGTTGCATGTGATGTCTGGGGGTGTGTGTGTTGCATGTGATGTCTGGGTGTGTGTGTGTTGCATGTGATGTCTGGGTGTGTGTGTGTTGCATGTGATGTCTGGGTGTGTGTATGTTGCATGTGATGTCTGGGTGGGTGTGTGTGTGCTGCATGTGATGTCTGGCTGTGTGCGTGTGTGTGTTGTATGTGATGTCTGGGTGGGTGGGTGTGTGTTGCATGTGATGTCTGTGTGTGTTGCATGTGACGTCTGGGTGGGGGGTGGATGTTAAATGGATGGAACCATTGCGTCAGGCTAGGGTGTTGGGGAGGATGTGGTTGGTCACACCACCATGTGGTCAGCAGTTCACCCACTTTACTCCTTCCTGTTCCATAACCCTTGATCATGATGGTCCGAGGATTGATCACGACTCCAACACCACGACAGTGTGAGCCTTGAATACGACGGTACAATACTTATATACAACAGTACGAGCCTTGAGAACGGGTGTTATATCAGAGCCGTACAGTCGTACCCACGAATTACTTTGGTCTTTCTAATAGTCTCTAGTCCTTCACAGACACGATCCTTCATAACACCTCCTTAGCATCATCAGTCTAACACAGGTCCACTTGGCGCTAGTCTTAACATGATGCATCAGATTATCTGTGATAAAGAATTGTCTACTTGACTATGACGGACGAGTCCCGGTGTGGCTTCCACAGCTTTGTGTTGTGGTGTGACCGTTCTCGTAGCAGTTTACCACCGGCACTCACCGACCACCCTAATGCTCCAGCGCTTTAATTACCACCAGCCAACTCCCTCTCCCTAGCATAGACCATCTATGGCCTCCACGTAAAATTAGAAAGAAAACAGTTTCCAGATGACACACATATCCTCTGGTTTCATTCGTTGGTGCTTCGTTGTTCCAATAGGCCAGTTCTAGATTTCCCGGATGGTTCAGTGGGTTGGTACTTGCGGTCGTCACCAGTGGTGATGAGTTTCGAACGTGGGGTCTCGAGTCTCGGGGTCATCAGGCATAAACCGCAACGCCATATGCTTCCACCGACGTGGTTGATGACGTCACACGACCGTTGATACAAACTACTTAATCTGACTATTCACAACACAAGATAACCCTCGACATATATGAATTATGACTTGTAGGCGAAGATCTTTAAATTATTTGCAATAATGTTTTAACTTGGTCGTTTGTGATTTGTGCAAAAAAAAAAAAATTTCGTATCTAATATTCTTGAAACGAATAATTATCTTGCTAGTTTTTGCCCAGTGTCCACATGTTCGTTTTCTTAATTACGACCAATGATCAGTAAACGCGTCAGAACCACTTCGTTACCCTTGCAATAGTTCATGGTGTAGTATGAAAACCCTTTATCAATTATATAAACTAGCCATAGCATCCGTCCGTTGAACAAGCGTAACTCGTTAATAAATCATAATTACATTTAAACACGTCTTAAGAACATTAGTGAATATTCAGTAATGTTTACTGAAAAATGAGTATTAACCAGTAGCCTGCCAGCCATGAGCTCGCCCTGCATTTCTGTAGAGCATTATGTTATCCCCTGAAATAAACGACTTCCTTGGTCTAATAATAATGGTATGATATCCTGGCAGTTTGTCATGTTCCCAAATACCTCAGTTTGAAATAATTATCCTGTATAAGGATTCTGGCTCAGTGTTAGTTATCCAAACTGATAGAGGCAGTTTAAAATGTTTCGTAATTAGTAAATTGCTTTTTATGGAATGTAAATCTTCGCAGTCTTATTTCACTTTATAATCAAAACACCAAATTTTACCTCAATTCATGGAAAAAACAGCAAATGTGACGGTTGATATTCAGCAAATTGTAAAGAAAAACAATTCAAGGGCTCACTGCCTTGTATCCATCGATTACATTTACAGATTTGCCATGTACTTATAAATCATATATAGTTCATCTCAAAGTTAGTAATGCTGTAGGTGGTTATCTTTGCAAAACAGTTTAAAAAACTTATCTACATTTTCCTCAGCCATGGTTTTCAAAATTTATACAATCTACCATAATTAACTTATTGACAAATTACCTTTTGTGCCTCCTGACATTTGTCAAGCATTCACACATCTTATGTTGGATCGAGCAGTACTTGTACACCAATCTATAGACTAAAAAGACGAAATACCCAATATTTGCATACATACGGTCATATATTGCATATCTGACATACTGCAGGTTTCAGTTGGATAGACTTGGTGGACATGGGGAATGAAATAAACCGGCATTATACACGAAATATATAAAGTCAATACATCACAATACAGTTCAAAGTAGCAAGTGGCTAATGATCAACTTTCGTCTAACACTAGTAGACAATCATACCAAATGATCACCGATACCATATCTCGAGTATTGATACATCAGGAACCTGACCTAACTACACCTTTACATGGATCCTTCAAGGTCTAGTTTAACATTGAACATTCCGGTTAACACCAACTTTTAAAGTACATCAACACGTTTTCATTTCTATATAAAGCACATGACCCCTAGAAAACTCTACAAAAAGGTACTTGCAAGTTTTATCAACATTTCAAAAAGTACATAATGAAAATAATGCCTGTAATCTAAGTACACATTACTTAAGACTAATCATTTGAAGATATGTACATTGCACCAAAACTAAAGATCTACAAATTCTTTCAAGTGTCGACTGAAGCACGAGTCGCAAGGTGACGCCCGGTAGTGCACACCTCCAGCTGGTACAGAGGCAACAGCCACACCACCTCTATTTGGTGGCAGCATCTGGGGACTACTGCAACACGCACGGCTGAAATTCCAAACCACCTTAGTATAAAAACGTAAGTATTTCATGTAAGCCTGTCACCCATGAACAGCTGTCACCCACGAGGGTACACGGATGGAGTGTGACCAGTCCTCTTAATACCCCATTAACAATACCCCATTATCTTAGCATATGAGCAGTGAGCCACAACTAAAGCAGCCCCCATTATTATCACGCAATTATCCACATTTCGCAATAATGTAGATTGCTAAGGGAAAGTACTGAATAACGTAATATATTGGAGACTATCTGATATTCCATTGCAGGGTGTTTACAGATAGTAATATTGTGTAATAATCCTTCAATGTATTCTACCTTCCTGGCAGGAATTGGTCAACACAAACTACGACGACTCCTAGAACATTGTATTATACAGGGATTTACCTACACTATGGAAAAATAAATCCCAACACTACAGCGACAAAATGCTCGTGTGGTACAGCGTAAAATACCCTGGGGTCAACAGACTGTCAAAAGTTCAACTCGGAAACTAATATATGGTAATAATATATTCTATAATACTGATCGTGTAGGGCCGTTTAAAACATAACTTCCACACTATATATATATATATATAATGTATATATATATATATATGTAATGTATATATAATGTATATATAAACTCACGAGCACGAGGAGGTCGTCTGAGCGAACCGTCACGGTAGGAAGACTCCCACTTTCCCCGGGAACTCTGCTGACAGCTCTGCTACCAGCGCGCATGCGCACAATAAGAATCTGTTTTTGTAACAAGGGACTTTTTCTTCATCAAACCACACAGAATATGTGTGTCAAGTATAGTAATAAAATATATGTGGAAATATTAAAGAAAAAAAAAGAAGAAAGTGACTATATCACTACAAAAGGAGAAAATCATGGTAAAGGAACAGTTTATGACGTCAAATCACTTGCCCAACAGTTAACACTGGTGATCCACCACGGGAGAGTAAGCTTAACCACTCGTCCTTAACGATGACAAAAGAAAAAATAAGCTTTCGATCACATTTTAAGGAATTGCTCGCCCGGTAACCAAGGTTATAATAAATCATTTTATATTTTCCTGACAAGCTAGAAATACCAAGCAGTTCTGCAGATACAGAAGTCGAAAATCCCATTAACGGAAACAGATAAATTCGACTCTCATGATTCTTTAGACGTATGACATGATGGTTGTTTGGTGGACTTGTAACCTATCAAATGCCATCATGGGGTCATTAAGACCGTCAAATACAAGCAACATCCACCTCCCTAATAATGTTGAACACCTACGTGTGTGGACGATCAATGGTACACCTCATACATTCTGACCGCATACATGATGTATGAGATAGTGGCCTGCTGGCCTCAGGTGCTGGGAACAATATCTAACAAACATAATCTCATCCTAATGAACCATCCCTGTGGCTTACAACTTTCCTCCGGTGTTTTGAAAGATAATTCTACTACCACACACACACACACACACACAATGTATGTATATATGTTCCTTGTACTTAAGAGAGATCAAAGGTTTTACTATATCGTTCATTTTCTGCAACTTGACATTACTAACACGTGTCAGAAAATCTGCCAGGAAATTATTGGATATGTACAAAAGAGAGGATAACCAACGATTTCAAAGTCGCTAGATGTTGACAACCAATCCATGAATTTGCTTTTGATTTGTACCGGATCTTCATGATTCAATACGTCTCAACAATGTGTCATGTAAACAAGTGTTTTATTCAGCTTTTCTTCCTTGTGGTTTAGAATCATCCAACGTCTTTTGTCCAGTGCAAGTGTGGAAGGACATTAATGAGGTGATACATATAAACACACTTCTAAACGCTATGTACTGTTTGGTACAGTGTATGTGAGAAACTTGCTGTAATAGTTACAGATTCCGTAACTGATTCATGCCCAACATTTGACTGAACCACCGGCAACATACAGTAGGGTCGTTACGTTAAAACACCGTGTCTATAGCTACCATCTGGAACGCGTATCAGATATAAGGAATTGGTTAGTTTACATCCATATCAAAATGCTGCTTTAACCTCATCAACTCGTAGTCAGAAATGACCTATTACTGGCATAAGTTCTTACCATCTAGAATCACTTAAAGTGACCTTGGAAAAGTAAGATTATCTTGCCCACATCTCGTCCGCTACCATCATGACCAAGCAAACATTTAGCATCAAAATCTAGCAAATTATTGTTTCTATAGTACTCTCCATGCCCGCCTCCGCTGACCCGACCCGTTATGTGGCCTTCAATTAACCTATCATCACGAGGCTTGGTGTACTTGATTAAATTATTCACAGATAACATAGGGACACAGGCAGTATGTGGTCAAGACCGAGAATGCATCAAACACCAACAGTAGTAACGAGGTATTTCGAGATTTCAATTGTTTTGACATTTGATCTTTGACATTAAAAGGATTCAAATGATTTGTCAATCATATAAATCATCTTATCAAATAATAAGTAAAGTACGGACTTTTAATCGTAGTATGATATAATCTTGAAGAACTTAAGCAATATCTTCCACCAATCACAATGGCTCGTTTCTCTCTCCCACTACGTAATTAAATTATATTTGTCTCCCGCGAGACTCATCGTGAGAGATGTATCCAGTATTGTCAACTACAAGTGAGATACTTCCTCACAAACCTAAGAATATGAGTATAATATTATTAGGTATGATCTGTGGTAACTGCTCCTCAGCTGGAGTGAGTGAATGAGGGAGGGTGTGGATAGTGCCACACATGATCGGGGGTGTGAGGTAGTCACCTTATGGGATCCTGTTGGCAACAGCGTCGCGTCAAGCGGCAGCACAGGCTGTGTGTGTCAGCCACTCACTCACTCACTCAGTCAAGTTCACTTATTAAGCTTCCCTCCAGCCAGCCAGCCAGCCAGCCAGCCAAGCCAGCTGGATGACGCTCAGCATCCAGACCAAAAATCTATCCGAATCACCAATGGTCCCACACATCAGATCTGGACCGTCCGTCGATGAGGTCGCGATGGGCTAATATAGATAACTGATTTATTCATGTTAAATAAATAAAGCTGCATGACTAAGAAAATGTCACGTGACGAAACCATGCTTGAACCCGAGGTCCCTGAATCACTCGAGCGATCACAAGGCAACACACGAATGCTGGCTGCTTCATCAGTCAGTGTCGCAAGAATTACTATGGAACTATTTTGATATACGTACATACCTCTCTCTCTCTCTCTCTCTCTCTCTCTCTCTCTCTCTCTCTCTCTCTCTCTCTCTCTCTCTCAGAGAGAGTTACTTATCAAGAGTAGATGTAAAACATGTCTCTCTCTTGTGTCAAAGAATATGTGAGACACAGAAGTGAGTGAGTAGATTTCCTTTGTGCAACAAATCATAAATACTTTCCCTGAAATCTCCCATATACACAGAGAACACAAGTGTGGCTTCCTGGAGTCCTTTACCAACATCTTCGTGTCGCCTGAGTCATACATTAATCAAAGACACCAACTGTCGGCAGCAAATATTGGCATAACAATCTAATAAATAAATAAGGAAATTTTCAGCAAGATGTTTTTACATTAAACAAACCGCCAGTTAAGCCACGATTAAATGCTTCTCAAGTTTAGTCTCCACAACTAAAAAAGCATAAAGAAATTCTACAGATGGTGGTATGTATACAAGGGAAGGACACAGCAGACAGAGGCTAGAACCCTTAAATTTACTCAGCATAGATGAGAGAAGTGTGATGGGTGACCTGATCACACTCTTTAATTCTGTAAACCAGACTGATGACGTAAAGAAACATTCAACAGTTCTTCGAAAAAATATAAGGGTAGAAATAACCATAGAATAGTGTGTTGTATGAAGACACTTGTTTGTAAAGATAAGAAGTACTTTTATAGTATGAGTGGTGGAGGAATGGAATATACCGAAAGATTATGAAAAGTTATATGAAAGCAGAGAAGGTTTAAGAAATGGGGTCTCACACACACACACACACACACACACACACACACGTCGTCCCCACCATCACCATCGTCAATTGAGGACTATCGGAGGTGTTGCCAACAGAACCCCATAAGACAGTGTGTTGTGTTGTAAAATTCAAAATGCAGTGACTTCTTTTATCTTTCCCTTCAAAACTGGCTTCACGCAGATATGGATATACAATACGTATTGGATAAGTCTTTTAAACCTCTCTACTTACACATAAAGAGTAAAGGGTAATTAAATATACATAATGCACAGACTTAACCGTGTATGATGAAAAAGATGTACTGAAAAAAGTATTTCTTTAACTGATGATAATAATTTACACTGGTATACCTATCAAGTTGGCTATATGTCTATATTTCACGTGATATACTGGAACATAAATGTATGTCAATAAAATAATTTGGAGAGAAAGCTTAAAAGAAAATATGAGTAGTTATGCCTTTTAATATTTTCTCTTGTGACGACGCCAGAATTTTCTCTTATGAGAGTCAATATTCACACAGGAACTCTAGTAAATTTTCATAAGCTTACCGTTACATCTATAACAACTCTAAAATAAGAAAGACACTGCAAAGCAGACCATAAGTATATATTTCTGGTATAACAGCTAAAACTGATTCATAGCCAGAGGTCAGGTCAAAAAGGGTCAGGTATCTCGATCGTGATTCGTTCTTGCTCAGGTGTGGATAGACACACCTGGATCAAGCATATAATAACACCTGAGCCAGCCCTTCCTATACCCTCTATATGCCCCAACAACGCATGATCCCTATGTGATTGCATTTATTCTTTACCATATAAGTTTTGCTAGAATGTTCATGTTGGCTTTTAATGGTTTTCTTTCAATATTCGTGTTGATAAGATTTAGGAGTTAAATACCTTGGGTGGGATAGATTACAAGGTCCTTAGGAGCACCATGATCAAGAGTAAGGTCAATAGATTAAAAGAAAGGTATAATTATAGGAACTTAATCCATTCTTGGTCTTAATAGAGGCACTACATTTAACAATGTAATCTTAAATATTCACAGAGATTTTCTAGAAAAAGTACACGGTAAAACGATATACACGTCAAGGCCATTAATGCAGAGAGTATGTGTGTATAGTCTTATTGTCATGGTGAACTGAAGATGTTTATGATTATTCAATTGATAGTCATTCGTTGACGGCCTTAATGACCCTGGCAGTTGATGGCCTCCTAAAGATCAAACAACTGACCAACAAATCAGCATAGAAAATATATCAACCTGAACTCTATATCCTTCATGTAAAAAAGACTAAGCAATAATAGCACTATCGAATAAATTAGAAGTTGATGGATAAGAAAAAAGAATATCAATCAATATATTCAACACATTCAGGTGGTTGGTGTTAGAGGTTAAAGAATATAATACGAGATTAATAGCGGATTCCCACAGTCAGGTAGTTGTCTATGCTGTTTAGATAACGCTGTACTATGAATCCCTGAGGCATACTACCCACTTACCTCCTGTATGTTGTTAAAGATGACAATAACCAGAACTGGAATATAAAGAGAGTTTCTAAGACAAGAGAAAGATATTCATTCTTGGACGTTATTGTATGTTGGTAAAGAAATTATAAGAGTCCGTGCGAAAAGACATTCAACGAAAGAAAATGTCCTCGTCGGTTATTAGAGAAAACGGTATAGTGACATGGTTCTCTTCGTTGTTCCACACAACGTATTGGTATACATACTTGCAGGCTCTGAACAGGCTTTACTTTCTCAAGACAAAAAACCTATTCTGTAAATATGCTCTATTCTAATACTTATTTCATGCCTAGTAAACTAAGATAAAAGAATTCATAGAAGATATTCTAGTAGATCTAAACCCATGTCATTCTAATCTCTAAAACCTAGGCACTGCTTGCGCCAGAGAAGAAATACCTGAAATTTCATGAAGATATCCTTGAAATAACCAGACATCTTTCAACGATTCAAGAAAATAAATCAAGTGCCTCTGTCATCACTATATGGTCATTTAATCACTAGGTCTTTTCATTATCATTTGTTTTTCAGCGTTTTCTACTGTAACCTTATCTTTTACTGGCCAATGTATTCTATTACGCGCCTAACAATAACTTTCCTGCGTTTTGCACGTTATTTCCCGTTGTAGAAAAAAAAAATCGGGGGTTAAAGGAAAGCAGTCACCTTCGAGAGGTACTTTAAAAAGTATCAACAATACATCCATTTAAACGCGCGACCTTTAATCAAATCCAAAGTGTTGACAGTCGGGCGGGAACCCAAGCGCGCCACCAGCAAGAACTTTAAATTCCAGTATCGCGACATCTTCCTTTCTTTACAACCTAATTTCTCCGTTATTTGTGGATGGATTTTTCCCTTTTTTTGCCATATCAAAGAAGATAGCAATATGCATAGATGAGACGAGTTCTGAGTGCAAATGATATTATTTAAGTCCTTTTTTCACCAATTTAATTCTCTTATTTTGGAAAAATATTCCTGATCTCTGTGGGTATCACTCTAAATTCATTTTCCTGTTTGATGAATATCAAATGTATGTAAATTTACTATTCTTTTTAGATCAGGTAAAACATATTCAAGGTCTACACTATCAGTCTTCAGCTCCTGCACACCAGTTTGGAAAACTATTATTGCCCACCACGGAAGCCAGACAATCGGCACCTCTGGAAATATTACTGTACAATATTGGGCGAGCAATTACAAAGTTAATGTTTACATTATCAGCAGAAAAGGATGACACATGATTAAAGTCTTGACTCTTCGTTTCAAGTTTGACATATCAAAATGATGAAAAATAAACTCGTCTTATACTGATGTGGAAGCTCAAAAAAAAAAATGATGCTTGAAGGAAGATAAAAATCCAATTTGAAAAACGGGTCCCCACTTCATACTAAGTTAGATTTCGTCAGCTAGAACTCAAAGGTCTCGCCAAACGTATCCCAGACACGAAAGCAAGACCTCTCAGTACCAGGAATATCATTGTTCATCTAACACCAACCACCACACAACAACCTCCACAGTCGCATCCACCACGACCTATACAAATTATACAAACTGGTATCCAATACAGATCACTCATCTACCTATACCACACAAATTATCATCAGATAAATCTATAAAACTACTATTTAATATTACTCACACGAGTTATCTTACATCACCATCCACACCACCGACAGGACACCACCATCCACACAGATTTTCATCCACCACTATCCACAGAACTATCCACCTCACACAACACAAACCATCGTCCAGCACCATCTTCTGGCAGCGACCACCAGCAGCCTCCACCTGACATGCCTGACTCCATGAGCCTAAATCCCACTCCCCGGGGACGCTGCAGCTGGTGGTCACAGAAATGGGTCCCTAATGCACCTCTCTCTCTCTCTCTCTCTCTCTCTCTCTCTCTCTCTCTCTCTCTCTCTCTCTCTCTCTCTCTCTCTCTCTCTCTCCTGCTTCAGGAAAATGGGATCTCGTTTCCCCACCTTGGTCCTGGGAGGTAAGGTTATATCTTTGCCTCCTTCCCAGTGGAGTCGATATTTATTTGGCTATGCACCTCATCGAGTTACCCACGCTTGGGATGAGGTTCTGTTGACCCCAGTGAGGTGGAGACGGTTCTCTTCTCTGGCGAGGAGTATTACAGTGAGATGTAAGGGGTTCCATTATGTTCTCATCTACCACAGGGGTTCAGGTTCCTGCCACAAATCAATTAGTAACTACAGAGTTACGATTTTATCCAAAATGGCTGTGAGAGGAGTATTCTAAGTTCACTAAGATGACTTATTGGAATTTTGGGGAGTTAGAGAGTTAGTTATTCACTGGACTCAGCTACAGAGGAATGATCGTTGCCCAAGTTGTCTGAATGTCATGAAACTGAATCGCACTTTGGGGAAGTTGTGTCGAAGTTTGGTTGAATTGGTCAATTGGTTGGGCGAGGAAGCGAGGGCGTTGGGTGAGGGTGAAGCCTGGCGGGTTCTGCTGAAATTGCCGTCCTGGCTTGACGCTTGACGACGCCTGGTGAAGTCTGATGAGAAGTGGGGAAATTGATGGTTTCTGGGGACGTCTGAGGGAGTGCGAGCTGAAGCTGGTGGTTTGTAGGGATGTTTGAGCAAGCGTGTGATGTAATAGTGACTGTTTAATGTAACTTCTGCACTAAGACACAGATCTTGCTGTGCCACCAGGGGTCACGACCCGTGCTGTGCAACCAGGGGTCACAGCCCTTGCTTTACCACCAGAGGGGTCCCGACTCGTCCTGTACCACACAACAACACGACCCTCACTGTCTCAGTCACGAACCTAACAATGTCTCTTATGCACTATGTATCATCATAACATCCTGGTCTCTCCTGCCTCAGTCCCTAAACCTCCACTTCCTCCAACGTGTTGCCTCTCTCTCCCTTCCCCCCACAAACCTCACCACCACTCCTCCCTCACCACCTACTACTCGCTCCCTCCTCCCTAACTCCCCCCCCGTATGTTAACTCCCTCTCTTCCTCAGAACCTGACTCGCTCTAGCCTCACGCCTCGCATCCTCAGCTATGCCACGGCCCTGGACGTGGAGAGCATGTCACTGACCCCGACAGGTACCTGCTGCAGGATTCTGTCCCCAGTAATGTACACTGTTGGGTCTCCTGGCCTGGCGATGGCTCGCTGAATCCTTCTGTAGTGAGACGCCGTCACCTGCGTCACGTATAATACACAACCACACAACAACACTTCCTTGAGCATATCTTTTTTATATGTATCTTTTTTCCGTAACTTTTTCTAATGGGTCCCTGAAAAACTTTAGGTAAGTTTGTCTTTTGCAAGTCAGTTCATATTTCACATTGAATACTTCACATCTTTTTTTTACCACAATCTGCTGTAAAAACCTGAAGACTCTGAACTTAATCATGACAAACGACCTCATCCACAGACGAATCCACCCCAGACCTCTTGGGTTATGTATGACTTTACTTGTCAGGTGATGAGGTTGTAGAATAGTTATTAACATAGAGAATATGGGAGCCACCACCACACAGCCTCTACCACACTGCCAGGCCTTGTTACCACACACCCACTACAGGTAATTATGAAGAGCCGACGCGAGATTAACCTAACAATATAGCAATTGAAAGCGTTGACTAAATTTCTTTAAAACCATAGTAAACACGAAACGTCTTATAAATATATATATATAGATATGTAATCACACAAACCTCCAACAGCCAGGATCGAACCCGGGACCCCTGTGCAACAAGCAGGAGCGCTACCGCTACTCTATGATCACCACTAACAGAGAAATGACTATTTGAATACTATATACTCGAATACCAACGTGAGACGAAGGGCATTCGAGTATATACTATTCGAATAGTCATTTTTATTAGGGGTGATCATAGCCTTGCGGTAGCGCTCCCGCCTGTTGCACAGGGGTCCCGGGTTCGATCCTGGATGTTAGAGGTTTGTATATATATGTGTGTCTGTGTGCGTGAGATTATTACACGAAAGTGCACTTTGGAACTTGTTTCATATCCCCGTGGACTCGTACGAATATATATATGAAATATTTTAGGTCAGTTTGAAGCGTTCTATTATACTTGTATAGAAGTTCTATGAGGCTCCACTTCATTGTTCTTATTACACGTGCTCTTCTGAACTATTTCAGGATGCGCAATGCATCATCTGTTTGAGTCACCTCGTTCAGTCTTGCCAATTTCAGGACGAAAAGAAAACGGGGTCCCCGGTAAACCAAGATCAGAAGCGACGACTAGTTTTGAAAGGTTTCGAAACCACGTAGAAACCCCTTATACTCTGTATGTAATTAGAGAACCCTGTATGAAAACCACAATAACATCCACACTGCTCCCTCTAGTGTACACCCTCCCTCCGAATTCGTTTGTATAGCATTATTTTGACCCGTTTTTAATCACAGCTGATAACTATTACACTTCATACACCATTACGTAAATGACCAGTTTATCTAATAAACATTTTTTTGATGACATTTTGATAGAGTTAAACCTAACGAGATTAAAACACTCGAAGTCTCTTCCATTTAGATCATTTCAAATACCAGAATATTTTACACACACACCTCTCCTCCTCCTGGTTTATGCGAACATATGATCCAGACCATCGAACCAGTGTTCTCAAGATACGGTCTGCCTCGCGTGTGTGTGTGTGTTCATTCTCCTCCACACAGCACGGGCAGCCAGTGGCCGGCCGCTCTGGTCTCTATGGTAACCAGGGATACGGGTCAAATTTATTTTTTTTTTTCCCCTGACCTTCAGTGGAGATTGGAGGAGGAGACTTTGTTTGGAGGAGACTTTGTTTGGAGGAGACCTTGTGATTGGAGGAGACCTTGTGATTGGAGGAGATCTTGTGATTGGAGGAGACCTTGTGTTGTGATTGCAGAGGTCGAAGTTTATTAGTCACGGCGGTTGTGAAGGGGTTGTAGAGGAGTCGAGTGTGGAGTTACGTATACTTAGGAGTTAACTCTCTGAAGTTAGTTGTTGTTTATGTTGTCGTAGTAGTTGTAATGGTCGTATGTGTGGTCTCATGAGGTTATTTCACTGAAGTAGTTCAGCACATTGGTTCGTTAGTGTCAGAGTAGATCATTTCCATCCCTGTAGATGGCAGAACTTTCCCCCTTACTGAGTATAGATCCGCCAGGTCACGGGAAAGGAAAAGTCATGGCCATTGTAATACTATCGTACGTCTGGCAGTAAGGCTGCGGGCCTGTCGGCGCCGCCAGTTGCGTGGTATCGTACGGCGCTGACGTCGAAGGAGGCGAGTGGAGATTGTATGATTGTGGTGCACTTATTATGTTGTAATAATTGTCTAACGTTGTGTTGAGGAAAGTCTTGGTTCCATGATTTCATTGTAGACTAGATATTGTAAAACTTTCCCTCTTCTGTAGGTATTACTTTGGTTTTTGCTCCCGAGAACTGGCTGCTCATGTCCCCACCACCACAAGCT
>JAUUDZ010420041.1:0-14422 GCA_032361705.1 Panulirus versicolor | reverse complement strand
CCCCCAACTCCCAAGAAAAAGCTAAGCTTTGGTCGTGCATGGTAGGAATAGAACGTCGTGGACCATAGAAAGCTTATGGTGTCAGTCATGATTCTCTGGTCATCTGCCCGATACGGGGACAGACAGACGTAGACACACGTGTGTGTGATGAAATGATTCATAAGTCGCAGTGTGGGACTTTGGCTTGAGGAAGCTCTGCCACCATGGTGATCGCGAGGTGTGGTGGACTGCCTTCCTCTCCCCTGGCAGGCAAAAGCCGGCTCTCACTCTACAACTTTCACACTGCCATAAAACCCGCTCGGGGGTCACGTCAGGGCACACGCCCTTTGACCTCCCAGGACACCAGTGTTCCCCACCACCTCCCCACAACAAAGGAGTTCCCACACTTGTGTGTTGTCGTGTTGTGGACCACACTGGAGCCTTGTGTGTTTTGGGAGGTGTAGGTGAGGTCATGGTGTGTGAGGGGTCATTCACAGGGTGTGACCACTTGTATGTTGGGGTCAGCTGAAAAGCGCTTCTCTCTCTCTGGACACAAGCATGGTTTATGGTCTTGATGACTACCATCCCCGTGTACTGAAAGAGTGTGCCTCTGAATTTACACCTGTGCTTGCTCGTCTGTTCCATGTCTGTTTAAAAAGCACAACTTTTCCTTCTCACTGGAGGTATATGTCGGTACATCCCATCCCTTAGAAGGGTCACCGTTCTGATCCCCCTAACTATCTCTATGTTGCTTTGAATTCCTCCTCAACTCCAATATCTTCAGACTTGTTGAATCTCACAGTCTTCTCTCTGATCACCAATATGGTTTACATGAAGGGAGATCCACTGGAGATATTCTTTCTTATCTTGCTAAAGTCTGATCATCATCCCTGAAATTTTCTGGGGAATGCTGTGTAGTTGCCCTTAACATACCCAAAGCTTTTGACAAGGTTTGGCATCGGGGTCTCGCCTGTAAGCTCCTTTCCTTTTGGCTTCCCTCCCTCACTTTGCTCCTTCATATCTAGCTTCTTCTCTGGCCGATCTATCTCTGCGGTTTCTGATGGATCAGCCTCTCCCCCTTTCTCCATCAGCAATGAAGTCCCTCAATATTCTGTCCTGTCTCCAACATTTTTTCCCTTTTTATCAACGATTTCCTTTCTACAAATAGCCAGTTGCACTCGTATGCTGCCGACTCAGCATTACATTTCTTTACATCCCTCATTTCTGCTGCTTCTCTCATTTGATCTGCATCTCGTCTCTACAAAACTTCCTCAAGTAAACTCAGACTTGAACAGGATATCTCATTGGAGTAGACGAAATCTGTTTGAGTTTAAATGCCTCTAAGACTAGTATCTGACCGTCGCTCTAATGAAAATTCCTCGCAATTTTCTCTAATTCCACCTCTTGACCCGGTGAACACAATTGATATTACTGTAACATCCACTCTGTCTTAGAAACTGGGAGTCCGATTAAAGAGTCGAATATTCTTCTGAACAGTTGCTCCGGTTATACAAAGGATTGATTTGTCTTTGTATTGAGTACTGCTCTCCCATCTGGGGTGGTTCTAGCTCTGCATCCTTACTTGACAGAGTCGAATCGAAGGCGTTGTGACATGCAAACTCTCCCAGGCTAACTTCAGAACTTGACCCGCTTGCCCTACGTCGCAATATTGGTTCACTTTCCCTCTTCTATAAGTATTACATGGTTTTATGCACCGAGAGCTGGCTGCCTATGTACCCCCCGCCGCTAGCTAGACCACGCAATACTCTGCAAGCTGCTGCGTCACATGATTTGTGTGTGGCCTCTGGCAACTTAAGATTAGGCCAATTTGATAACTGTTTCTTTACCTACACCTCGAAACTCTGTACATTCTCATGTCTTTTCCAATAATTATGATCTGGCACTTTTTTAAAAGACATGTTTCTCACTTCCTCCAAAATTCGTAATACTTTCCTGTCTCTTTCTTTTCCCCTTTCATTAACCTCTCCATATTTCAGTGAAGGCCTGGCCGTGATGTTGACTTTTGTCCATGACTGGTGTGTGTGTGTGTGTGTGTAGCTAGAGACAGGATGTTGCATTATCAGTGTGAGGTCAGGTCATTCGTCTTGTTCACTTGACCTGACCTGACCTTATCCCACTTTGGTGTGGGGTCAGCCTTCCCGCCTCCGCAGCCCACCGCCTCTAGTCAGGAGCTGCCCTACCAGGCTGGCTGGTCGTTTGCCTCGTGTCTTCATGTTGTGTGGCCTCTGGCAGGTTTGGAAGTCGTCCAGTTGTACTTCTGACCGGATCCTGGTGTGTTACCACTGTGCATCGTATGATACTTGCCGGTGGGAGGTAGAGGGTATGGTAGGGGGAGGAAAAGGTAGAAAGAGTGGAGCCTTCAACGGGGCAGTCGGTAGTTATCCTAAGACTCACTACATGGGTCTTGTAGGGACGCGACCTTCAGCCGTGTCAGATGACAACGTAGGACTGTACTGTGGGCCCTTGTGACCATCCCCCCCCCCCCTTAGTTTAGTCTACTGAGTCATGTGTGTGTGTATCTGTGTGTACAGGGTGGTCGTGTTGGCTGGTCCTGAAGAGGCCACTACGGAGCCACATAAATTGGCGGCATTTTAGTCTCCTTCCTTTAATACTTTATCTTCAGCTTCTTATATTTCCGCTCTAACATCAGTATCGTTGTGGTTCAATTGAGTGTAAGCTTATGGACGCCCCAGAGGGAATATGTCTGCAACATATACAGTTGGTCGGGCAAGCAGTCAGCGAGCTGGTCGCGCCCTCATATAGTCTAACACAGGCACCACAACGTAGTTGGGTCCCAGACTAACATACCGACTCTACAGACGAGCCTTGAGAATAGTCGTTTGATGGGCGCCACGAACTAGTCACGTATAGACCACTGGGCACGTTTACTGGCATCGATAGCGACTTAGGACATTTTTAGTCGTTAGATTGCACGAAATAAGGAATGTTTTGTCATGTTTATATGTATTTTACGACTACATATGAACGTGTCGTGACTGTTCCCTACACCAAATGTATTTATTGTATTCAATATCTAACCGTAAGCAACCTAGCTGACACCAACGCTTCAACAGAAAGCAGTTGGTAAATGGACATTTGCTGATCTGTAGACCATAGAATAATGTAGGCTTCCGATGCCATCGAGACTTATCCTGGTTATGGAGACCTTTGCTTGGTGACTGTTATTCTGCTGCTGCAGGTGGTAATGTCGCCAGCACAGCCGGATTAATGTTCTCTGTTAAATATAACTTTTTTTTTCCATTTATGTAAGACCTAACGTGGCCACACATTCCTCCCATTTGACGGTCGAGATGACCCCCTATCCATCCCCACTCCATCAACGTCATGCCGCACGGAACCCACCCCCCTACCACCTTCAAGAGATGTAGGTGGTATGTGGCTGAGGAGTGAGGTCACACCAGCACCTGACCGCGGGTCGGGCCGACATCTGGCAGTCTCCCTCCCTAAACGTGCCATGTCTCTCACTCTCCCAAACTATCTCTCGGGCCTGTAGCCTTTTTAATTCTAGCTGCGGCCGTATAGAGAAATTACCTTAGCTTATCCTCCTGAAATAAAGAAAGCTAAGACAGAGACGATATGTCTAGAAAACGGTGGGACTGCAAGAATGCAGTGGATTATGATAAAATGCGTATACGTAGGAAAGTCCTTTCATTTTTTTCTATCTTTCATACTATTCACCATTTCCCGCGTTATCGAGGTAGCGTTAAGAACAGAGGACTGGGCCTTTGAGGGAATATCCTCACCTGGCCCCCTTCTCTGTTCCTTCTTTTGGAAAATTAAAAAAAAAACTAGAGGGGAGGATTTCCAGCCCCCCGCTCCCTTCCCTTTTGGTCACCTTCTACGATACAGTAACTAAAAGAATGCAAATAAAGTACAAGAAAAGCTAAATAGGTGGGATTACTTTTTAATGCCCAGAGGTATAACCAATAGTTATTTCACAAGCACCTGGTTCAAATGGAGAAATCCACCTCACCTGAAACTTTTAGTTAATACGAGTAAATGGGAGTTTATGTTTGCACAAGTGCAAATTCTGCCTGAGATATCAGCACAAGCCACAGAGTTAAAGTATATCGCTTGTTTATGCAATTGTGTTTGTCCATGACACCTTATGGTCAGTTGAAACACAAGTTCTTCAGTTGATTTCTCTTATAATGACTAATTTGCATTGTAAATATTACTAAACTGTATATCATTAGCATCCCTACCACATTCTTACATTGTCACCTTTACAACCTACACAATATGTACACATTTCTCATCCATCTTTCATAACACAGAGAAAAAATAGTATAATGTAACTTTTATATTGCTTACCATTCTGAGGTCATGTTAACAGTAATATTTTCAGTCAAACTTGGCAATTTTGTCACAACTAAACTATGACAAGTAAAGTTCATCCTTCGTAAATGGAAACAATCATTCATGATGGTTTTAAATATAAAATCCTGCTTTATGAAGGGTGGGATGTTGCAATTCTTTTCAATTGACTGGATTTGCATACTTGCAATAATAACTAATCTGGATTTTTCAGTTCACTTCTGCAAGTCCATTGGTAACTGAAGGGAATTCCCCAAATAAGCCTCATAAGCACTACTATTGCCATTTTTGAGTCCTTTTAAACAGTAAACACCAGCACAAATAAAAAACAACAAAGCTTGAAGTTTAAGCATCTTTCATCAAGGTACTAAAATTTAAAAGCCATAACAAATTTTTTTAAAGTGTTTTATCATGACTTCTTTATATAAAATAATGGAACAGCTGCAAAAGGGTTAGCATGTACAGCACGAAACACAGGAGAGGATACAAATCTGTCTAGTAAAACTAATATAGTTTTACTGACATCACAACACTGTAAGCAGAGTTTCTGTTGCCTATTTCTATAAACAGTACCACATTTCATTTGATTTTCATCTCTAAATACATACCAATATAAAAATCAATATGTGGCCTAGCCATGGTTCAAACCCACCATGTATGCATTAATAAGGGATCTTTCTTATCTAAAGCAAAAGCAAAACTCACTAAATCTATAATGAAGAACATTACTGAACACAATCAAATATTCTGAATATCCTGTAAATTAAATGAAACTTTACTGATACACTTTCTAGCTAAAATCTGCTGGTGTTGCCATACATTTCTTGCAATGTTTTCTGCTTACAAAGATTATAGCATAGTTTACTAATTACACAATATATTCACAAGAACAACAAATCTACCAAAATAGAACATTTATTACTCTATACTTTGTATATCATTATCTAACAACCTTTATCTGGTCAGTGTCTCAAACTTTTCTACACTCAAATATTTATATCATGTCACACCTTAAATATTCAACAAGCACTTATGAGCAAAAAGCAACAGTAAGTTGATGCAAAACCATCAACATCCATTCCATGTAACCAAAAGTCCTATAAACAGTGAAATACAAAGATATGGAATACTACCAGTCATGAATAGAAAGATATACCCAGGAACAAGACAACAAAAACACACCTTATCATAACTTTCATTCTTTAATGTGCAATATCAATATCAAATCATCATTCAAAATAAAAAAAAAGACCTGAATGTGGAAAGAAGCATAATATGCACAATACAGAATGCTAGATTTCTTATGCAATGAAAGAAAAGCACAGCAAAATGCTACCAAAGACAGGGTAACACTGCTATAAATAAACACATGAATTACAATATCAAAAATTAACTAGATCTGGCAGACCAACTTTATGCTATAATTATCCTTTAAAGACATTATATAACCTTAACAGAGAAAACAGTAATTTCAAAGCCAAACTTAACCATACCCAAGAGCAAAGATGACACTGGAAATCCTTTTATATACTAGACTGTGGATGAAGGGGAATAAAATGGAACCCATGATTTACAGACTGCCATTAACCTAGCACAATAAATCCACAGATAATTGTTAAATTAGTGCTCTTTCCAGATTGTGCTGTAAGCTACTTTTATCATACCTTCTGAAGCACAATTTAAAGCTGTATGCCAAAGTACTGAAATCACATAAGTTTCAGCAATAAATATTCGTGGAATATAGATGACAGTGCAATTACTTACTTTCCTGTCCTAGCAAGGTCAAAAAGTGTGGTAAGTTTGTCTGTGTGAGGCGCTTGCACAGCTATAAGGGAGTAAGCATTCAGTGTCTTTAAAATTGAAGTTTTATCTTTGGCATGAAGGGTCCTGTGATATGTTGAATCAGTGTTTGTGGTTTTTTATAGCAGACAAAAGGTGTATAGGACACAAATGAGAAAGTATTACTCATATGTGCCAGGGTAGTGTAGTTTCAGATGGATGCATGTCTAGAAGGATAGAAATTGGCACTATGTTGGGATGGCCATTGTTTAGCAATTGCCAAATCAAGTCATTACTCTAAGTACATGTTTTGTAAATGTCATATTTTTGGGAGAGGGAAATCTGAGTATGTATCAATGTGGTTTATGGGAGGCAATGTGCTGTTAATGGGGCAAACCAAAGAATGCTCTATGGAGCTTGGCTGTAGGTGGCAGGCTCTGGTTTCAGGACATTATACATGACATCTAAAGAGTGGCTTTGTGCAAACTGCTAATTTGTTCCTGACAATCCCTCACAAAGGCAAAAAGCAATCAGGGATAAAAAAATTAATACTTACTATTATAACTTTGTAAGGCTACTTGTAATCTAACCATGTAGTAAGAAAAAAAAATCAAAATGAATCTTCTCTACATGGCATGAAAGGTCAATATGGGGCCTAAAACAACTACACAAAACAAAATCATTATAATTTTAACAATGTCACTATCTCAAGATAGAAGCAACTCTTTATGTACTTTTTCATATAACAGGCAAACATTATTAGAGCATCATAATGAAGGACCCACATGAAGTACACAATGAATACACCTTACCTTTCAAGAATGTCTTATGACTCCACCCATGTCAAATACCAAATAGATAAGTTATTATTAACTAATTTTTTTTTTCAAAAACCATTGTAATAAAATCATATTTTACTGTTGAGATAAAATGAATGTGAAATAAAAGTTTTCCATCATATGGCATCTGTTAAAGCAATCTAGTTCTACTTGCTTCAGTTGTCTTCTAGTGTGGAACACCTTGAATCATTTACTTACAACCACAATTAAAGCCTTTATCAAATGAGGTTATCAATAGCTTTCTGGAAGGTGATAATATACTTATGAATATGAGTCCTACGGGCTAAAATTTCAAGTAAAAGTCATCATTTACAAAATGATGACTGACTTTGGGAATGCTTTCAACTGCACAAACATCACAGACTATCTACTTTTAAGACCCATTGGTTACATCCTGGTACAGATAGGACTTAAATAATTCACTGTAAACAAGATCATAAAGAGTAAAAAATGATTCTAAGAATTACTGGAAGTTACAGAACTTAATGCTGCATGGAGGGTAAAAGACAAGGCAATAATGTGTTCATGTCAATACACAATTAACTGAAAGTAGAATGTAGGTGAGTGAGCTTTACAAAAAACATAAAGACGGAAATGAAATGTGACACAAAGAAGATAGCCGAGCTACCGAAGCAAAGGTTTACAGTGTATGGACAAAAGAAGCAAGCACAGGTGTATGGTAGTATGATGGTGAGCATAGCTAAAGGAACTGGGCATTCCTGCCCATCTGCCAGCCTTTAGGAGGTACATACCTTTTTGTGATGGCATGATCTTATGTAAATGAAGTTCATAATTACATACACATAGAACAAAGACGATCATTTATCCTTTATTCCTCATGTCTTTCTGTTTAGTTAGTGTGGATTTCCTTTTTCACTCTTTGCTCAAAACAAGTTTAACAAGGCTCCTACTTCCTCTCATCATATACCATGGCTATAAAAAAAACATCCATCAAACGTGAAGATGGATCTTAACCATATGTGCATAATAGCAATGGCATCAAAACCGAGCACTCTATACTTTCCACATTTCAGTCCCCAGTGACTAAGAGTTGATACTTATCAAATAAAGACTGCAAAGGTAAAAAGATATATTAGAAGGGTGGTCTAAATTCCCATTTCCCAACCTTTACCTTACCTACTTCACAAAAATTAGGCTCAGTCCAGTACTACCACAACAACATGGTAGGGTAACATTATGATTAGTGTCACCAATTACATTTGACTACCAGATGGCAAAGTTCAGTACACCTGTATTCAGAATGGAAAAATACTCAGTATCTTTACTTGAAGCTCTTACATTTTCCATCTCTTGCTAAGATGCTGAAATTCACCTGTTGCCATTCGTAAAGTTTCTGTCACTATATTTCAATCGTAAACTCTGATCTTCCATTGTTACATCAACTACAGCTCATATTCCTACACTTCATAATTATTTCCCACTTCAAGATTGTTCTCATTGAGCAACAAACTAATCATCAATCCATTTTGAACACAGCCTGACTACCATATACCAGCTGAAAACTATTCCATGTCATACATAGTACTATGTCCAACATTTGCTGCTTACCCTATTACAGCAAAGACTGATGATATCAAATCTTCAGCATGGGATCACTATAAGGCTTAATTTTCTAAAATTTGCCTTTTTAAAGCACTATCTAAGGCTTAAATTAGCTGACAGCATCAATCATCAGACTCTATGCTTGGAAACAGCAAAGCATCAGCATCAAATAATGTTTTGTGGAAGTTCCAGATTGGAGAACATCTTCATGTATGCTCTCAGGGGGTGGTATATATCACTCCTCCTTACATCAGGTCCCATGTAATGAAAACAAAAGTTAACAGGGAAAACATTACCCAACAAAAAAGGAGAGGAAGCTTGGTAAATTTTATGAACATATGCAATAAGTAAACAAGTCCGCATCAGATACAAATGTTTCATCTTATCATTACATTAACACTGACCAACTCATAAGTTAACAAGGATAATTTCCTAAAAAAGAAAAGGCATGACATGGGTCTACACAAAACAAATGAAACTTAAGTGATGTGTTCAATTGCTAGCAAGCACGAGAAATAAGAATTCTATTAGCTTGACCGAACTGTTCATCTCTAATCTTCTTTCCATATCTGGTACATAAAACATGTTGTTCCTCTTAAAGCAAAGAGCTTACCTTTAATTAACAAAATAATAAGAGATTCAGTTATAAGTCAAAATCTAGTATAAAGTATGATAAAGATATCCAAAAGATGAGACAAGCCCCAAGATACTAAAACTTCCACAATTATCATGCAATCTCAAAACATTTTAGTGATTAGTGATAAAACAATATTTGCTAGAAATATAAACAAATGCATAAGAACTTACATCAGTAAGATAAAATGGAATGGAATAAAAGAATATCCAAGCAAACCAGAGTAATAACTTTACTAAAGTATCTTTAAATAATCCATTTTTTTGAAGGGAAAGCTATTTTTGGAGAAGAAAATATATAACTTTCAAAACTTCACTGATATAACTCTTGCATAATCCCTCCACAAACATTGGCAATCAACATTTTCCAAATTACCACATGATGAGCTGCAGCACAACCTCCTACCACACGGCGGGTTCCTGCTCCCACAGCGCCAGGCTTAGGGTCTTGCTGCAAGCAAATTGCCACTCAGGGCTTGGGGCACTGGAATCACATTTTAAAACCACTGGCAAATTGTGTATGGATCTCACTCAAAGCACCAGCATTCTACAGACTTGATGATGAAATCTTCAGTGTCAGTCAGCTGTGGGTTATCGAAAGTCTTGCAAGACTGTGTCCTTCCTTGGTAAAGATCCCCATCTAACCAGAGGCCAAAGTTACCACTGAAAATTAAATACAAATTAGTAAGCATATATTTGAAAAAGCAAAGATAAACGGTCTTGCTGCCTTTCCAGTCTTCACAAGGTAGCATCAGGAACAGAATATAAACAGTCTGATCAACATAAATTCAGGCTCAATCTGTTAAGCACAATGTACCAAAACCTGAGCCTACTATTCACAGCCAGGGTCGCCATACTACCCCATAGTTTATTCTGACTGCTCCATATTTCCTGGTTCAACCAATTACCAGCATGTCATCTCTCCCATATATCAAACTGCTCTAATTCATCCTAACAAGGTAATGCATGGACCCAACAAACTGATCAAGCCCTTACCAACCACTCTCCTTTATTTCATCCATCCATTTTTAACAAGGTCTTTCTCCCCTACTCCTTGCACTTTTGAAACAAAGATGCTCTTTCTATGTCCTTTCACTTACTCTAAAACTGACACTGAGATACTGATGGGCTGGTCTCATAGGTTGTAAAGATTTACATGTTGGCGGTAAAAATAAAAAAGCATGCTACAGTACAAATCTTGAACTGCAAAAGTTAGAGGAAAAAGACTTGGGCATAATCTCTGGTGACCTACAACCAAGTAAGCAGTGCACAGAAGCAGTGAAAAAAAAGAACTTCTTGGATTCATTTGCTGGGCCTTCAAATTTACATCTAGGGAAATCTTCCTTACTCTTTACAATTCATTGCTTTGCTCCCATCAAGAATACTCTTTTAACTTTTGGTCACCTTACCAAAAACAGACATAGATAGAATGGAGAGAATGCAGTGTTAAGCTTCCAGGATCATTCTTGGGCTGGGAAACACATTCTATGCAAACAAACTATATGACTTGAATCTGTTCAACTTTGAAAAACGAGGGTTAAAAAGAGATCTAATACAAGTATTCACATTATCAGAGGCTTTGATAATCTTGATATAAGTTACTTTAGACTTGATTCATCTGATTTCACTTGTAGTAATGGATACAAACTCTTGGACAAGTGTTTTTACCTTGAATAAGAAGCACTTTTTCTTCAACAGTATTAACTTACATTATTTATGCCTCCTCAGTCACAGTGACAGTTTGCAGGTTCACTTTGAATCATCTGCATACCCTCTAATTTTTACCACATGAATCTGTGAGTTTCTGATATCTTCCACTATCATAAACAGCCTCAAAAGCACCTAATGGTCTGTTACATTTCAAATTACTTTGTGTAATTCCTAAATCACTTCAATTATCCTTGAACAGCTCTTTCTCATTTGGACTATACTCACTACCGTACCCCTCCCTGATGATAATGTATTTCACATGATCATCAAGCATCATGCTGCATTATATCATCCCAAGATACTTCATTTCAATCACACGGATCCTCCTATCAACCTAAACTCTGCATACTGCAGACCCACCCCTTGCTCTGTCCATAAACACAAACTGTCACAGTAACATCATACTTTCTAAATGGAGATCCATCTTCACTGAAAACCACTCATCCTTCTCCTTGTATACTTGCATTCCATTCATCTCATATATCCAGAAAATCTTACTTATGGCATCCTTATCAATCCTATAATTTACTTCCTCCATATTCATGAATGCTCCACACAAATAACTCTTTCTCTAGGTATTTTTCAAGCATATTCTTCACAGCAAACACGTGGCAACATAAACTCTACCTCTACTAAGACCACATTGTTCCACAATCATATGTTGTGCATGTCATCAACCTCTCAAACATCACTCTCCCATACAACTTACCAGGTATACTTAAAAGGCTTATTCCATTATACTGTGAATGCTTACTTTTGTCCCCTTTGCTTTCACACATGGACACCATATAAATACTGTGTCAGTCCTCTGGTTCCTCATCCTGGGTGATACACGAATAGAACAGCCTGACTGAACAATCAACAATACAGATGACCCCAACTTATAATGGTTTGACATAATTTTTCAACTTTAAGATGGTGCGATAGCGATACACATTCAGTAAAAACCTGACTTGGAATTTGGAATTTTGATCTTCTCCTGGGCCACTGATATGGGGTACAATACTCTCTTGTGATGATGTGCAGTAGCCGTGGCTTCCAGTCAGCCACATGATCACAAGTGTAAACAACTGTTACTCTTCAGTGTACTGTGTTCCCAGTGTTTTTTTTTTCATTTTGTGTTTTGTGTTTTTGCATCCCATCATGTTTACAAAATGTTCATCTTTCTCCTGCCTCCTCAAATGTATTTTCGACTTACGACAGGTTTATTGGAACATAACCCCACTGTAAGTCGAGGAGCATCTGTGCAAACTACCCATGTTCCTGACTGCTGTGACCACTCTCCTAATATTCTGTATCTATTTTTCATTTCTTGTAAATCCGCTGTAAATACACAATCTTGTCCCCTATTGGTTCACCCACTTCTATGGTTACATTCATTGCCATGTACACCCTTAGATATCTAAAGCACTTCACTTTTCCAATTTTTCTCCATTCAAACTCACACTCTCTTCCAAACTTGATCACTAACTTTTGCATTTTCTCACTTGAATCTACCACCAATGCTGTATCATCAGCAAACAACACCTGAATCACTTCCCAGGCCCTTTCATCCCCAAAAGACTGCATATTTGTCCCTCTATCCAAGACTTGCATGAACCTCCCTGATCCACACACCCTTTACCACTTTTGAAACCATACTGCTCCCATAAATCTGATGCTCTATAAGTGCCTTTACCCTCTAAATCAGGGGTTTCCAACCTTTTTGTTCCTCTGTACCCCTTGGGCATTCTGACAGGTTTCCATGTACTCCAAAAAACTAATTTTGAAGTGCTACATATATGTAACTTTGTAACATGAAAGAAAAAGGGAGGAGAGCTTGCCCAGTTGGATGCTCTCTATATTAGTTGATTTGTAATGAGGGTGCTCTATATTGTTTATGTTCTATATTACTCATGGTGTACAATGTACAGCAGCATACACCATGGTTATACTCTCAGACCCCTATGTACCCCAGGTTTGGGAACCCCTGCTCTAAATCAATTCTCTCCCATACAACTTAACAGGTATACTAAAAAAAACTCAAGACTTCTGTAGTCTGAACACTCACCTTTATCACCTTTGCCTTTATACAATGGCACTATGCATGCACTTCACCAATCTTCAGGCACCTTACCATGATCCACACATACCAATGAAAATCCTTAACAACCGATCAGCAATAGAGTCACCCCCTTTCTTTATCAACTTAACTGTAATGCCATCCACTCCAGCCACCTTGCCACATTTCGTCTTACACAAGGCTTTCACCACCTCTTCTCTCCAGGACTCTCTGACTTTGTATAGCACCTCGACCAAACACTCAGGCATATTTAACCATGTGTCAGAGAGAGAGAGAGAGAGAGAGAGAGAGAGAGAGAGAGAGAGAGGGGGGGGGGGTGAGTACACATGTACAAGTTTACTTTAATCAAGTGTGAAAGCACAGTACAGAAATCGATGATGTTCTGTAATTCATCTGAAACCTGAAAAGCTTTAATCATAAAAAACTTAAAAAGTCTGAGAACTTACTCGCCACCTCCAACAATGAGAGACTCATTGTTGCCTTTGACAAAGAAAGTGTTTTCTCCTGTCCAAGGAAACACCTGGAACTCTGGATGGAATGAGAAGAGGAAGGACTCCCCAGTACCATAGTAGAGTTCACTTACATGTAAGGAGCAAGAAACCACAGCACCAAAGACCTGAAAAAAATTTTAAAATTTAATATATGAAAGGAAAATCTTTTACTGAAAGAACACTTATGCATTATCATCATTCATCTTGAAAATATTAAAATCAATGATCAGAAATACTATACTGATATGTTAACACTCACTACCTTTATGAACAAAGAGCCTATGATCAATTATACGAGGTAAAAAACTTTCCTGATCTTTCTATACATCCGATAACTACACATATAGAGTGATGGATCAACCATTTTATTGCACCATGCCACTATCTCAGTTATACGCAGTACAATACGCTGTCACCATCACGAGTCTAAACCTTCACAACTTGTTTGAATTCCCAGCTGATATATGATTCCATAACCACCTCTATACTCTCAAAAAAAGTGTAACTACACAATCATTTCACAATGCATGATATACAGGATGACTATTGCAAACAATTTTACAGAATTAGAAAGAACTTCACATGTGTTAGTTTATATTTTTGACAACAATAACAAGAAGGGTGTACTTTGAAATATATATCAATGACCTTTTTCTTTCTTCTCTCATACTTGTATAATACTTACCAGATTAGTGAGGAAGAGCCTGGAACAAAGAAAAAGGCCTCATTTGCTCACATCCATTCTCCATGTCGTATGTAATGCACCAAAACCACAGACACTTTTTGTGGTTTTCCCTGGCTATTTCATATGCCCTGGTTTAGTCCATTAACTGCATGGCATCATCCCCAGTATACCAAGTTTTTCTAATTCTCTGTCCTATGCACACCTTTTACCCTCCTGCATGCTCAGGCCCCAAGCACTCATGACCTTTTTCACAAAAATTACAGTAAAGAATTTTTATCTCTGTAAATATTTATTTATATATTTATCTATTTTACATAATCAC
>JAUUDZ010420020.1:0-14424 GCA_032361705.1 Panulirus versicolor | reverse complement strand
ATATAATCTAGCGTGAACCATGCACTCATTTCATCAACCAATCCCCAAGGGTGGATGAACAGTTGGCTTGACTGTGAATCGCCTGCCGCAACCATGATTCAGAACCAAGCGCTCGACCCAGAGCGGCCCTTCAATGCGTCACGGTCAGGCACGCTGACCACTACACCACGGGAGTCCTATACACTTATTACAGTGCGCTACACCGTCGCCACCCGTTTGGCGGCCAGGAGTTGAGGATGTCAGACGAGGCTGTTATTGACCTTGAGTGTGTAAGAGCTAACTCGCATTATACAGTTGGTGTTGGTTGAGGGTTCTTTCATGTCGTTCTCCGAGTCTATAAATGATCCGATATCCATTTGCAATATGAGGAAGAAAGACTCATGACCAAATTCTGTCTTAACTAAACTGGTTGGTGCATACAATACCAGGCACATATATCCGATCATTACAAAAAGAAATAGATTCAACACGTTCTTCTCTCATGCTCGGAAGAACAAAATGACACAAAAACCCATTTCCTTTTTTTTTTTTCAGTGACCGACATGTCACACGCAAAACATCCTCTAATCAAAGGCCATCTTGGGTGAAACTAATAAAGTGAGAGAAAGTGGACCACAGAGGTGTTTATAGACTCGAGTCTTAAAGGCAGAAGTGTTAGAGGAAAAAGAAAAGACGAGAGGAGGAAGATAATTCTATTCGTAACTGTTCAATTGGAGAAGGAGGCATCAGAACGATCAGTCCTCTGTTAGCTGGTTTCCACACAGACGCTGCGTCACTTGCAAGCCTTAATAACGAGGGCACATAGAGTGGCCGAAATGATACTTGTAGAACAGAGAGAGAGAGAGAGAGAGAGAGAGAGAGAGAGAGAGATTAATCATGGTGTACACAGGGGTTGGCTGAAGACAGGCAATACTGGGGGGGAAAAATTAAACAGAAGGCTTTCGATTCCACTTTGGTTGATAGATGGGTTTAGAACCGCTCCAGAAATATGAGCAGTACACCATACATGGGTGAATAAGCTCCATTTGGCATGCTATCGCTTCTTACATGAAAGATAATAGCAGCACCTGTACAACACCAAGTATTTGGAAAGGAGACTGTGTACTGTTGATAATGTTGGGGTTCCAGGATAGAATGGAGGATCTGGACATACTTAGCATGTTTATGTCATTACATGGTTGAACTGCGCTGTTCTGAAATTGAAGAGAGGGAAAAACGCGGCCCTGATCGAGATACAAGGAAAGATTGCATTTTAGCACTATTACATTTGAATTACTAACCAATTTCCCTTCATAAGATGCTGCTCAGGTCCGAATTGACAGAAAAATACGAAGCACGAGAATAAAAGAGAGTATTAGAAGGATGGGAGGGAAAGTGAGGTGAAGTGTGTAATGTGGAATCATTAGCATAAGATTGAACAGAGCTGGAGGTGGAAGAAATGATTTATAGGGAGAAGAAAGACTCACAAGCGATGAGACAGAATTCTAAGGAATACCTCTATTATAACATATAAGGGCGTTACTTTTCACTCAACTGTTACAACAGTGGATTGATTAGAAAAAAAAAAATATGTGAAGGAAAGGAAATTTTGAACGCAAAAACATATACTACACCCTGTTAAATGATTTAGAAATGTCGAGGCACACGATAAATGTTTCACCAATATAACAGAGAGAGGAGAACCAGAGGTGGATCACACAAGAGAGATCATCACCAATAGATCTAGTTCTGCAATGTCCACACTGGTGATCAGAAAGACGGTAGCGAGATTCTAAGTGTTTGAGAAACAGAGATAAGGAGAGTTTCAAAAACGTTGAAGACAGCAGAAACGAGAGCAGCGAGGCAATATTTGGAAGGCGATATTTGGAAGGGCCAGAGCTGTCTCTGTTCTTAGGGATGGGCTGCACTACAGCGCGCTTGCAAGTAAAATGTTTTGGGAGTTCAAATGGGAGTAAAGGGGCGAACATAAACTGAAACCAGCACAGAGGCACACTCTTACAGGACTCAAGGAGGTATGCCCTATGCACCATACTCTTTGTTCATCTGTAACTGGGGATATGAAAAATCTGACGACATTGCGTAAGCAAATGTATGATATGGGAACGAAGCATTAAAAGCAATCACTTCGAGTTGAAGTAGAGGAAAACAATGCTCTAAAAAGATTGGCTTCGTCAGTTGGAAAGTGGAGATAGTTTTAGCCAAGGATCAGTGAAGCATGTCAGTAGAGTCAGCAAAAAAAGCTGTGCAAGAATGACTGCTCAGCTCTCAAAAATTGCCGAAGTTGCCGTTGGTTAAGAGATGGATAGAGTATGTGCGTGCCCAGTTAGAAAAGACAGACATACGACTGTGGTCAGAGGACCCTAATGGGGGCAGCGGTAGTGTAGTTATAATGAGAAGGTTCACAAATAGAAAAGAGGTCACGTGCTGTTGGGAGAGTAATCGTAACGCTTGGAGAGACTGTGTTGGTCATTTGATTATGTGCTTCAGATTGTTGATTAACGAGGGGAAATGGAAAATACCCCAAATGCACCGGGATAATGCATGGTAGAGGCTAACCACTAGGTTCAGCAAGCCTCTACCCTGGATGAAAGGAAAAAGTTGACCAAGAACATAGTTAATGCAGATAGCAATCATAGATCTATAAAGTTTTAGGCTGGTAGATAATGTTCAAGTGACGAGATCCCACGAGTGTAACACTCCTTCCCCATAAATCACGATTACTTAATTACAAATATGTTATCACACACACAAATACGTGACCAGTGCTCGACGCAAAAATAACAAATCAGTACCAAAAATACTTACGCATATACCAAACCAGCGCCAGACATGCACATAGATGCGTATTCGACCGGTATCAAGCGCGCACACACACACACACACACACACTCATTAGTACCTGCCACATAGAACAAACAAACGGTCATTACAGCAAACATGACTTTGTACATTGGATATGTGAAGTGACCTTAACTTTTGACCTATAGTGTCGACTTTAATCTTTGATACGAGACACCGTCATTTAAGATCCGTGACTTATGGGCAAGGAACACTGACCTTTAATCTGTGACATATGAACAGCAAATTTTACCTCTGAACGAAGACATATGAGCGGTGACTTTGAACTTGACCCAAGATCGGTCGTTCTAACCAATGACCTTTGATAAAGAATTTGACCTTTCACGTGATAACGAAAAATAATAAGTTAATATTTAGTCCTAAGACTGAAATCCAGAGATACTCTCATGATTTTTAGTTAAAGATTTATATGAATGACGGATTGCGTTTACATAAGGGACGTGCGTGGTGTCCTTTATCTGTGATCTATGAGAGATAGACTTCACAATGTGCCGACATATCATAGAGAAAAGTACACGTCAGGGAAAAACATACCCCAATCAAAGGCCATCTCAGGTGAAGTAAGAAGGATGAAAAGAAATTAGAAACAAACTGATAAGGGCTTCACAGGTGTTTTTATACCTAACTGAAAAGGGAGAGCGTTTATAGAAAAGGAAAAGACGAAGGAAGGAATAAATCTTCCAAACTTTACTGTCACAGGGAAGTAATACACATCGTAACCTACAACCGGATCCAAGCTTTATGGGGCGGAGACGCATGTTCACTGATCATGAGAGGCTCACAAACACCAATGTTCTTTAATCATCTCTTTCTCAGTGCCTATAGATTCCTCTAACGGCATTATTCACCTTACAGACGAAATCAAAATCCTTAGTGAACAAAGAGAGCATAATACACAAATAATTTGCCTTAATTGGAAATTCTACATTAGTTACAAAAAAGTTGCCAGCGGGAACTTGTGTGTCACAATGTTGGCACTAGTCCTTCAGTGGCCGATGAGGTGGAGATGTAACCTGAAAAGCCAGAAGTAGGGGGTTATCACAGATTCTGTCGACGCTGTTATTCTTGTCAACGATATAGAAATGCAGAGGGATTTTTTTTTGTTCTACTGCTGTACGTCAGGAAGGAAGAATGGAGACAAGTTTATAAGCAAATTAGTAAGCTAACACGAGGCGCTTGACCAGAAGTGTGATTAGCCGTCTGCACCTAGGGAGAATGACCAAGTATGGACATGTCAAGAGTAGGTATGAAAATATCAAAAGTTCAGTCCATGTCAAGACATTATTCAACAGCACGCACACCAAGTGATCTACCGTAAACACGTCGAGAGACACTGACCAAGTATGTACACGTAGTGATTACGTTGTGAACAAGACAATAATCAGCTGTGGCCATGTTACTTCACTGACCAGATGTGTGTATGTAAGGATGTGTATTGGTTGTGGGAGCGTCAACGAACGTGGGGTAATTTATATATGATTGCAGTGTGTTCCTGCCACTGCCACGCACCTGGTGGATGGTATGCTAACATGAAGAGGAAAACTGAACTGACGGTCATAGACGCAACCAATGGATGGAACAATAATTATAATACTCAGTAAATATATGGTATCAAAGATTTTCATAAGTACTTCATCAAAGGTTTGAATATTGATCTTCATGCTTAGTAAAGCTATTGGACAATTCATGGAATGATCAAAATTCTTTTTTTTTTTCAGTTCTGGAATAAAAGCTGCAATAGTTACATTATAGACCGTAGTGGGTAGAATTTTCATCTTAGTATTCTGAAACTGACGTTTAACATGTTCGAATGCGTGAATGTCACAAATTTAATAGACTCGTCAACCATTCGAGTTTAGATCTGTATTCATTAAGAATATGATGCTCTATTATCTCTACAACGTTACTACTTCCCTTAGAACAAACAGGAGTGTTTGTTGAATTTTTTTTTTTCTTCGTATGGTCCTGTCCATGGACGAATTACGGACGAGTTTAATATATCCGTAGATGGACACTAGAAACATTCTAGATGAACACATTCTACAGATGTGGCACTCGTGACGAAAATAGGTTCATCCATAACCATTTAGACGTTACCTTATTTTTTCCAGTTGGGATATCTTTCAAACTTGACTACACAACCTGCCGACTGCTTGACAGTGACATTAATAGTTGTGAATGAAGGGTTGTAAGTATCGCTGTGTTTGAAGCTTAGAAAATACTTAGCACTGCTATGATTTGTCCATACATTTCTATCTTTTTTCCTTTTCTCGAGTGAAATGTAGTGGCCTTAAGGACACACGTCTGTTCAAAAGTTTGTGGTATGGTATATGATGATTTATAGTTAAAGCTTAAGAGTAAGAAACACTGACCAAACTAGGTGGATTTTACGAATGTCATCCCCAGCACAGTGGAACGCACGGAGCAAAAAGTCTGGCAGTGCTGGGGGTTTCCATAGGTTTTATGCTCTGTCACAGAGTAAATGTTGTCGCAGCCCAGACCTTGAGAGTGGCCGGCGAACGGTCAAATATAAGTGTGTGTGTGTGTGTGTGTGTGTGTGTGTGCCTTGAAGGGCGAGGGGAGTTATCTGATGACAGAGAACCGGCGGCAGTAGGGTAACATGATTGGTGGAGTGGTGATGGGAGTGTTGGTGGCTAGGCAGTGATGGAGGAGGTGGTCGTAGGAGCATTGGAAGTGGCTCTGATGATGGAGACGATGTAGGATATTGGCAGGTTCGAGGTGATGATAATATCTGGGTGGTGGTGGTGGTGATGGTAATGGAGCAAGATGATGATGATGAAGGTTGAGATATCACTTATATGATGACAACAGAGCGAGTGAAGGTGGTAATATATATACATATAACGCTGGTGATGGTCATGATAAGATATGGTGGCACAGAAAGTGATAGTATCGGAGATGATGCAGATAATAATGCGTTTTTGTGCCGAGCGGTCAATGGTAACGACTTGATATTGCATATTGACGACCAGCGTAAAAGTTATGTAGACATCGTTCATTAAAATGCTGCTGTTATCGTTGAAACACATCTGAAATATTGAATGATAAACCGAGTTAACGTGAAAGAATCGTTGCTGCTCTGTATAGGATCATAGTATAGTGGTAGTTGTGAGGTAAGGGGCGTAGGGTATGATTTGGCTGGGCAGATCATTTTGCCTGGTCACATTGATGACCGTAGTAATGGTAACTTCGAATGCTGATGCTGGCTGCGAATTTGGTACCTCCAAAGCATAGATCATTATCTATAATGATGGTAATGGTTGTTTCAGGGGAGTATCTTGTTAACTTACAATATTAGACCATATTTTCACGCCTTGCTACCCTATTAGAGGAGCTGTGTCTAATTCATTTGAGATATTTCCTCTAATTATTCCGATAGAATCTTTAAGGAACACCATATAAAGCAACGCTCTCTCAATGCAATGCGATATTCCCCTTCCATCTAAACATAAAACATGGCTTATATGATGTAACCGTAAACGTGTTTCCAAACCACTCTTATCAAAGATCTCCAGATCTCTGTGAAGGTATTTCTAAGGCACTTCTAAGAATATTGCTGCGACCGTATTTTTTTCAGATGGTTATAAATCATTCCATCAGATGGAGATAAAACTTTCTATAAGATGGTGAAAGAACAGTCTCTGAAGCCGGTCGAAGAAATTCTGTTAGACGATGAAGAGATAATCAAGTGAATATTATAGATTGTGGATAAACGTTTTATGTCCTGCGAACGTTTTCTCTCGCATGGTGTGAAAGCATTTATGTGAAGATATTTCCTCACTTGGTGATGAAACATTTTTATAATGAGGGGAAACATTTTCTCGCTTGGTGTGAAAGCATTCTTATGAGAACACTAACTACTGACGTAGAAACTTTCTCAAATGGTAAGGAAACACTCAGATCGTGAGAAAATATTTCTACTTATATTATCATATTACTTTTACTATTATCATTATAATTATTACTATTATTATTATCATCAACATCCTCATCATTATCATAATCACTTATTATTATCAATAGTAGTAGTAGAAGTAGTATCATTATTACTATATCATTATTGCCTAACCTCAGGGCCACTTCTCAAAGGTCTGCTGTAGTTTCAAGGCTGAGCGACTTTCAAGATACAATCTTCGACGAGAGTGTACTGCGACGTTACAACCACGCCCATGGTGACTTTACACTGGTGGAGTAACCATAAGCAGTCGTAGTCCCGTATTGCCTCAGTCTCTCATATAATGAGGAGACATTCTCTCAGATGAAACAGAACCACTGTCTCTGCTGTGGTGAAAAACTGTCTCTTATGGCGTAAGAGCAATGTCATATGGCTCAATTAGCCTCCCAGGTGTTTGAAACCATCCGGTCAGAAAGTCTGGAGAAAAAAAAACCTTCTTTCATGTGACGTGAAAACGATCTTTATGACGGTATGAAAGAATACTTTCAGTGCTACAACATCTTGACTGACGATTCTACTCCCTCTGTAACACCAGTGAAATGTTCACGAACAACTAACCAGATGTGCAATAAGCTTAAGTTCCTCCAGTTCAGCAACGAGGTTCTCTGGAAGTGTCATCGTTCCTATAGCAAGGTTACCATCTCCCGTTTCTCCTCCTGTGAGGGACATCCCCATGTAGGTTCTGAGGGTCTGTCGGGGGGGAGGGAGCGCCGCCAACAGTCATACATTAGGGACGTGTTGACAAGGGGCGGACGCGTGTGGGCGTGCGACCACAACAGAGGATGACAGCTACAGCCAACACACATTCGCCACCGCCCTGTCCGGGGTTCACAACGCGGAACGTCAGTGATGTGTGTGTGTGCCTGAGTGTGCGCGCGTCTTCGTGTGTGCCTGAGTGTGCGCGCGTCTTCGTGTGTGCACGTCTTCGTGTGTGTGTGTGTGTGCGTGTGTGTGTGTGTACAACTACCTATTTGCACTCGCGGGGCCCTCACCTCTTTTTTCTACCACCATAAACTTTTTAAACTCTGTATGCTATCCGTATTCACAATATCATAACTCAAGTTACTCCATTCATCCACCGATTCTTTGCTGAAAAATTATTTGAATCTCTTCAAACAAGTTTCTCGTTTGGTTTGATGCTATGACTTCTGGTTGTTCTACCGTTGCATCTTTCGAAGAACTGTTCACTGTCTAGGTCATCAAACTGGTTTAAGATCATAAAGGTTGCGATGTTCGTTCGTGTGTGTGTGTGTGTGTGTGTGTGTGTGTGGATTGGTGTAGGAGGGTACTCGTGCCCACGTGTTTGTGTTTATTATTTATGTTTGTCTTCTTGTATGTGTAAATACCTATTCATAATTACTTCAAAATACGAGGAGGGAGTTCTACCCTCGTGTGACCCCATCTCCTGAGCTCTCTCTACTATCATACAACTTTTTCAACTTCTCTGTGTTGTCCACGTTCACTCATAACTATTCTAACACCCACAATTCTAAAGCTATATAAATACTTTCTCGCCTCCTTTCTTAAAAGTTGTTTATAATCAAATGCCATGGTTTTTGGTCGTTATAAAGTCCAGCATCTTTGGAAGAACTGTACACGACGTTATCAACCTGGTTCAAAACCTTAAAGGTTGTGGCCAGATCACTCCACACACTGCCATGGTGGGCAAATATAAGTAACTGAACTCTGAGTGAGGTTGTATACATATGCATATTTATGTGCCTATTTTTCTGTGCATGTGACCTTGTGATTACCTATTTTCTACCTATTTCTAGACTACAGAAGGGAGCTTTAGACCTGTAAGACCTGTTCCTAAGCTTCCTTAATGTACTTTTTTACTTCTCACGTTTTCTTACATGAATCTACAAGAGATGGTCGTCTGCTAGGGATTTGGGCCTATGAACTGTGAGGGTCATTAAGACCTTCAGCGTTAAACTGCCACCACCAACCTGAATGTCTAACACCTTCTGCAGGTGTTCAGGATGATTCAAATACCACGCACACGCCGATTATGCATGTGTTCCATTAGACAACAATAGGATGCGAGAGGTTTCTTTCTTCACCCATTACCGAACGCTGAAACTAGTATCAGAATTACATTATTTCAAAATGCAAATTATCTTGACGCTATAAGGAGTCTACCCTCATTTAATATTTCTTTAAAAAGTTTTACTTTTGCTGCTAATGCTGTTCATGTTGCTGCTGTTCGTACTACTTATGGTATCTGTTTTGACCTAGATTCACTTGTTATTGTTGTTACTGTTAATATAACTACTGTTGTTGCTGCTCATAATGACAATGAGAGTGATTCCTCTATTTTTCTTGCTACATCTGCCCAGGCTGCATTTAAGCAGCTACCGTATTGGCCTCTATTGGTTTGCATACGAGTCGACAAGATAGCGAGTCATCAATTTCATGTTTCACTATCAGATGAAAGGAACTAGGTAAGATTTATCCATTTCCTTGCAAACCTAAGTTTCTTTCAGTTGATAAAAAGGCAAATTGATAACCTATAGCTGTTGACCCGTAAATCATTACTTTATTCTAAATATACGTATGAAATTACTCATGTGAGCGTTGAATAGTTATGCATTACTTGCGCTGCTATGCGATGGGGACGAAGGGAAAGGAGTCCCCAGCGGCACCCCATCAGTCTTCCTCCCTACCAGGAACCGCCTGATACCCCATTATGCCAGCCCCTCGACGGTCAACACCTGTTATTCGACCATCATTAACATCTTCACGCTCGTTGAAGCCTGCCTCGCTGCCACCACCTCAGTCTTTCATTTCTGTATCGCTTGACCATTATAAATAGTTATGTATATATGGCATTACCAGCGTATTACGCCACAAACGTACAGCAAATTGTAAGGAATGATGTTTTACGACACTTGATTTTGACGTAAGGTCCTCTGACTAAATAATGAAATAGAAAAAAATCGCAAAAAATGGCTTTCCCGACTTTAAATATTATAACTCATGAATATCATCAAGGAAAACACAAAGTGAGTGTTTATACCTCTAGTAAAATACGGGAAAGAAAATGGGATTGGTAAACCTCTGACTATTTCATGCCAGAGATCAATACGAACGAAGCATTAAGTACACATCTTGACAAAGACCATATGCTTAGTGAGAATGAAAGTGCACCAAGTCTTAGAACTGTCCTTAACGACTGAAGAAGGTAAAAGATCCTTAGGAAGCTGGATGGAGCTGACGGCCTTAATAAGACCCCTGGCAGTTGATAGGCCTAGAATACCAACAATCAATCACTCAAACAAACCTCTTCAAAAAAATCTTAACGTATCTAGTAAACATAAATAAGAGGACAAATGTACTTTCCCAGATGATCTGTATGTGTGTTTTCTTCTAGTGATTAGTTAAGTAGGTACCCTATTTGGTATCTAGTAAACATAACGAGGATAAATGTACTTTCCCAGAAAATTTGTATGTTTTTTCATCTAGTGATTAGTTAAGTAGGTACCCTATTTGGAATCTAATTTATAATTCCAGAAGATAATGATGAACAAGAATATACGTTTTAAGCATCCACCGTAAGTTTCCAACTCTTGCGGGTAAGTTTGGGTAAATATTCATTATAGGAATTCCTCATCACATGTCAGGTAGTAGGATGCACTCAGGTGAGTAAACTGCTTATGCAAAACTTGAAAACTTTTGTAAGTCATGATATTAATGAAGGAGAAGAGAGCCTCTACCTTAGCCATCTGAGGAGTTGAACACACGGAGGAATCAAAGACGTTATCGAAACTCTACGGTAAATAAAAGATGAAAAATCTCAAAAATGTTTCACAGAGAAAAAGACATAGAAATGAATAACAGGTCTTGTATCTTTAACGTAATTAGACATTAAAAAGCAGTGAAATTCATCTTATGTAATACAAGTAAATAAGTCGACATTCAGGTTTTTCTCCTCTTTCCTACTGTAACCACAGCTCTTTTCATGGGAAACAGGTAATTACTTCAAATCATTTGCATAAAATCAGTTTGAAGCTATCAACACTACGCAATTAGGTACAGAAACCATCACTACTGCAATACATAGAACGAAATGTTTATTGTGTGTCCTCTACCTTGTTTGTCAGGACGCAATCATTATTACATATATTTCCAAACATATGATGGCATCAAGTGAAGCTTGAATTCCTCGGGATCACGTTATGACGCTGAAGCCCTTGTGAATATATCTACAAATGTTGGAAAAATTTGCACCAAGGGATACGGACCCCATTCACTCGTCATCTCACCTGTACCCGAATCACTAAATATGCTTATTCTTGAAGTGATTCGTGTACCCAAATGATGGTAACATTCTGGAAATGCGTGATATTCCTAAAGCCAGGACATAACCACTGACTAGAGCTATTGTGGCAATTTCTGGCAATTTCACCTGGGACGAGATATTTCGACAGTGCACAACCACCGACTGCCTAGTTAATGAGGTTAATGTGTTTGAGGTAGAAATCTATTCGTGTTGTAAACTGGTTCTCGCCAAAGGAAAAAAAAAATCACTTAAATGGATAAGCTTATAACTCAAGCAAGAATCATATCAAAGCCCAAAAAAATTCAAAGTTTAAGATGCGGTAACATAATAGCTGGCGAAACTTCTTGATGCGAGGACAAGCATAGTTTGCTACGATGTGTGTTAGACTGCTACAAGAAATATCTAGAGCTAGGGATGGTGATGTTGAGGGGCGGGAGGATGATGGGCGAATCAAGAGAGTAATAAGGATAGGGAAGGTGTTGAGCTGATGGAAGGAATAACTTGGAAAGATGGAGAGCTGGATGGGTTACAGGAATGATAGGGAAGACAAAGTGAGGGAAAACGTGGTATGGGAAGAAAAGAATTGGGTATGAAATGGCTCAGTAGGAAAAGGTATGTTGTAGAAAATGAATGGAGAAGTTGATATTAAGTAAATGGTGAAAAGTTTGGAAAGAAAATCATGGAGGAAGATGGCAGTCGCTGTGCAAAATGGGGTACCTGAGGTTGAGGGAAAAGTATGGTACCTTCCCAATGATAATGCGCACGAGGCCACGTGGTCTGCATGAATTCGTGTGGCAACTTATCAGTAACTAAATCGTAAAACCTGATCAGGGACAGGGCGAGTGCACAGCCCGAACGAACGCACACAAAACCTTTCCAAGCGCACTCGTGAGAGGTCATACGCTCTGTTAAATACTTTTTTCTCCCCTTCTATTAACGACAGTCATGAAACTCGGTTAAGAGCAGTGTGTTATGGTCCATAGCCTGACGGCCACATTTGAACTTTCCGAGAGCGCGCGCGTGCGGAGTTAGATTAATCGCTCGCGTTCGTTCTTCATACTTTCCACGGCAGAATCAAAAAGCTCTGTGTGAGGGGGGTAGTATCACGCACGTAAGAATCTATTCACCGAGCGAGAGCAAAAGGTTACAGTCGTTAAATTTTTTCCCCTGTTGTAATGTTCGCCGGAGACACGGAACTATGCCAAGACCATCATCTATGGGTAGGTAGCACCTTCATAACCCCTTGCACCACACGTGCGCGCACTTAGCATTCTAGTTAACCTCTGTGTTTAATGTAATGATTCAGGCCACGTTCATGACAGAACACCGACTTTCATGGTATCTATTTTTGTTCCCCTCCACTCGTGCCTCGTCAAGGACGTCTCATACCTCAGCCACCACAACTGGACCTACCTGCTACTTCTATGCTTTCCTGTGAAGACCAGCCACATGAAAACTGATTATAACGACCTCCCCTTGCTCTCCTCAAGAGAAGCCGTGGAATTCTTTGCTGTGTCTCCTTCCTCTGAAACTTTCCATCTTACAGAAGAGTTTATAAACACCTTAGAAACTAAAATTCTTCCTTCATTCTTTTTTATTATGATTGCTATTCTACCTATTGTCACAAATGCTTTTGTCCTTGCTTTGTCAGCAACTCTGAAACAAAAGAAAGTAAAATTTGGGACTACTGTGAGAAATGATACAAACTGTCGGCCCTAAATATGTCCCATGATCTGTTAAGTCCCACAAAGTATTTTCCGAGCTAATAACATGAAAAAAGAAATATTTTATGATTTTGGACTATCACACTGTCGGCTTCATTAACATCAACAACTCACAAATGTGAGAAATGGTAGAAGGTGTAACCTTCAAGTAGCTAATAGAGTTGTCGTACGAAGCTCAATATACCTGAGTGATAAGTAACATTGTGTATCAATTGTTTTAAAATTGTTAGAATGAAGAGTTTGAATTTCATTCCCTCCGAGAGAGAGAGAGAGAGAGAGAGAGAGAGAGAGAGAGAGAGAGAGAGAGAGAGATGGAGGAAAAAAATCACCAGAAATGCGAGCGATAATCCATAATGAAGCAAACTTAACCACACAACTCACAACGGCTTCACAACGTTCCAATACCAGCTCTAGCAGTTACATCGATTTGCAATACACTACGACAAAAATATATGGCAATGCTATTCCTACTGGCATCTTTATTTTCAGGTAACATTTTCTGATCTTTGCAATAAAAGTTTGTCATTTATGGAAAAACAAAACTAGGTCAAAAATCACTTAGAAAGTACGTCCCGGAAATCATTATATATATACTTAATAGCAGTCTCCCGCGTTAGAGAGGCAGTGCAAGGAAACAGACGAGGAATGGCACAACCCATCAACAATCACACGTATATACAGGCACGCCAACACACGCACATATACAATTTAACATATACACACAGGCACATGTGTACACATGTACATATTCACACTTGCTGCCTTCATCCATTTCCGTCGCCACCCCGCCACACATGAAATAGCACCACCCCCCCCCCCCTTACTGTACCTAATAACCTTGCTCTTATTCACATTTACTCTCAACTTTCTTCTTTCACACACTTTACCAAATTTAGTCACCAACTTCTCCAGTTTTTCACCGGAATCAGCCACCAGCGTAGTATCATAACGAACTATAACTGACTCACTTCCCAAGCACCCTCAATCCACAACAGACTGTATACTTGCCCCTCTCTCCAAAACTCTTCAATTCACCTCCCTAAACCCCATCCATAAATAAATTAAACAACCATGGAGACATCACGCACCCGTGCCGCAAACCGACATTCAATGGGAACCAATCACTTACCTCTCTTTCCACTCGTTCACATGCCTTACATCCTTGGTAAAAACTTTTCACTCCTAGTAACTTACCTCTCACACCATATACTCAAATCCTTTCACAAAGCATCTCTATCAACCCTATCATATGCCTTCTCTAGATCCATTAATGCCACGTACAAATCTGTTTTTCTAAGTATTTCTCACATGCATTCTTCAAAGCAAACACCTGATCCACACATCCTCTATCACTTCTGGAACCACACTGCTCTTCCTCAATCTGATGCTCCGTACATGCCTTTGCCCTTTAAATCAATGCCCTTCCATATAATTTCCCATATAATTCTTTTCTTACATATTATACATTTCAAGCGTTAGCATGGCGGAGTTAAGAACAGAGGACTGAGCCATATGTGATATATCTTCACTTGGCCCCCTTCTCTGTTCCTTCTTTTGGAATATACAAAACAGGAGGGGAGGAT
>JAUUDZ010420009.1:0-14424 GCA_032361705.1 Panulirus versicolor | reverse complement strand
ATGTTCCAATTTGATCTCTTGTCTTACGCACGTTATTTACCTCCTTCCCAAACATCTTTTTATTCTCCCAAAAGTTTGATTATACTCTCTCACCCCAACTCTCATTTGCCCTCTTTTTCAACCCTTGCACCTTCCTCTTGACCTCCTGCCGCTTTTTTTTGCACATCTCCCAGTCATTTGCACTCCTTCCTTGTGAGTATCGTCCGAACGCCTCTCTTTTCTCTTTCACTCACAACCTTGCTTCTTCATCGCACCACTCACTAACCTTTCTAATCTGCCCACCTCCCACCTTTCTCATGCCACATATATGTGTATTCACACAAGCATGACCACCGCCATACAGCTCTTTGATGGCCCGCAAATAATGCGTAGAACTAAAGCCGTTTCAGAACAGGGGGGACCATGGCACTGACCCGCCACAAACCACCGACTCCGCTATTTCAGGGCAAGGGGGAACGAGTCACTGACCAACCCGGTCCTGGATTACGAAGTTCAGATAGAATCAGACTAGCCCGACCTGAAATCAGCGCCCCACCAGGACAATAACGGTCTCGCTTGGCCTAACTTAGTGTATTTTGTGATGGATTGTCTATATTCCTACTTTTTGTAAGGATGGGCCAGCGTCGGTGAGGACGATTGGCCACGGCAGTGAGAAAGGCGGGCCTGCGTCGCTGTGGATGACTGGCCAAGTCAAAGTGAAGGACGCGCCAGCGTCGACCTGGATGACTGGCCAAGGCAACATGAAGGACGGGCCAGCGTCGACCAAGCCGAATGAGCAAGGTGGCGTGAAGGACGGGCCGGCACCGCCCTGGATGACTGATCAATGCAGCATGAGGGAAAAGCCAGCGTCTCTCTGGATGACTGTATAAAGCATCACGAGGGACAGGCCAGGGTCTACCTGGTTGACTGGACAAGGCAGCGTGAAGAACGGGCCAGAGTCACCCTGGACGGCTGGTGATTCGCGTCCGGGAAATTGCTGGATCAACAAAGCTGTACCGCGAGGATCGGGCTTGACGCCGTCTCTTATGTCTCGCTGTCTCGCCCGGGTGGCTAATTGAAGGTTGTATGGGCGACTCACCTCATATGTGCCACCCACCTCACCACCCACACTCCCTCTGATGATACCGACTAGGAAGGGTGGCTGGATAGGACAGGGCGGGACGAGATGGAGCCATGTGGTGCAACTGGTGATGAGAATGATACAGGTGATACAGAGGAGGCGCTGGGAGTGGAGGCTGGGGTAGAGACTAGGAAAGGGGTTTAAGGAAGGGACCGCTACGGCGGGGGCGTTGAGGAAGGGGTTCTGGGACAGGACACTGGGAGAGGATTTTGGAGCGGTGGCTGGAGAGGGGTAGCTATGGAGGGGGCGATGGGGAGCGGGTATTGGCGTTTTTGCCACAGGGTTCAGTTCTCGGACCTTTGCTCTTTTTGATCTGTAAAATGACTTAACCAAAGGATTGGGCCCCACTAGATAAGCTGCAGTATCCTGTGTGAGAGGGACTGGGAGTTGACATCCCCCTTATACTGTCGCCAGGGTCCCACTCAGGGTGAATAGTGGAGATAAATTGTCTGCTGAAAATTTGAGAATCACGTTCACGTTCATGAATAGAGTAATATTTAGCAAGCTGTTCACATCCTACATGAGCCCAAAACTAGAATATGCTTCTCAGTTTTGGTCACCTCACCAAAAGAAGCACAAAGAACTAATAGAGGAGGCTATGAAGACGGCAGCGTTGATGGTACTAGAGTTAAGACATCTGAAGTACAGGGAAAGGTCAGAAATTTAAATCTGCCCACTATGGAAAAGAAAAGAGTAAATAGTGACCCGTTCAAACCTTTTGTACCAGTTTGTTGAAAACAATGGTCAATTATACGAAAGATGCAAGGACTGGATGATTAGAGGCCATAACATGGAATTAGTAAGAAACTTGTTAGAACAGATGTAAAGAAGTACTTTATATCATAAGACCGGTGGATGAATGGTATAAACTGAATGATAAAGCTTTGAATGCAAACAGTATACAAAAACGTATGATGGAAAAAGTTCAAGAGATGAGGCCATGCGCGGAGAACTCCTTCCTTATACAGTACAAATAGGAAATAACACACACACACACACACCCACACACACACACCCACACACCCCCACACACAAAAAAAAAAAAAAAAAACACACAGATCACCGTGATCTTGGGCGACTGGAATACGGCTGTCCACAGTGCCAAATCTCCATCACTAGAGGCTCTATTACAACACATGCTCTAGTTGCTTTTCGTAGTTGCACTTGTATTGCACATTAGTACTGTTCATACCGGACTACTCAGAGATCTGGACATGTTGCAACTACTAGAACAGAAACATCCAATGCTCCCACCCAAACCCTAACACTCCCGACACAAAATCCCCACAAGCAATAACACAAAATACGCAACCTCACCCTTCACTATCTCCGCACATCCCCAATCACACACTAAACATTTCACAACTAAAAACCATCAAAAGCAAACACACAGAACCTGTTATTCTATTCCAAGAATTGAATATTTGTGTAGACCTTATCCAAGAAACCAGACATCCAGCCAGATCTATTCCACTCCTTTTCTATAACTTCACGATTCTAAGACGAAACAGGCAACAAAGACAAGGAGGAGAACTCGTACTACTTGTACATGATAACATTCGATCCCTAGACACTACTTAAAGCACAAAATGAATCACAAAGAGTAACAACACTCTTGAAATATAATCCATAAAAGTGAATTTGTGTAACACCTACAACATAATCAACGTTGACATATTCGCACTTTCCATCTGCACTCCCATATACACACCCCAACCACAGAATCTGACCAACACACACAAAACATCAAACTTGGTCTAACCAAAGTTATAATCTGCACCGACCAAACCGCATTTGCACGAGAGGCAAACAGAAAAAATCGCGAGATTTTGGAAGCCCATGTAGCTGTTGTAGTATTGTGTACTATGATATTTTTAGGCCATAGGAACATCAGTCCCTGGGATAGGCGAAAAACAGTACTAACTCCGCATTCGTTGCGTGTCATAGAAGGTGACTAAAGGGGGCGTGAGCAGGGGGCTCGAAACCCCACCCCCTTCTTGTATTTCAATTTTCAAAAGAGGGGGCAGAAGAATGAGCCAGGTCGACAATGCTTATTCTCTTCCAAGGCTCAGGCTGGGGTGTCTAAATGTGTGTGGATGTCATCAAGATGAGAAGAGAGATAGGTAGCATGTTTGAAGAAAGAAACCTGGATGTTCTGGCTCTGATTCAAACAAAGCTCAAGAGTAAAGGGTAAGAATGGTTTGGAAACGTCTTTGGAGCAAGGTTAGGGGTTGGTAAGATGACAAAAGCTAAGGAAGGAGCAGAACTACCCCTGAAGCAGAAATTGTGGGAGTGTGTGATAGAATGTAAGGAAGTAGATTCTTGATTGGTTTGGATAAAACCGAGAGTGAATGGCGAGTGATGGGTGATAACTGGTGCTTATGTGCCTGGTCATGAGAAAAATGATCATGAAAGGCAAGGGTTTTGGGAGCAGCTGAGTGAGAGTGTCAGCAGCTTTGGTGTACAAGACAGGGTATTAGTGATGGGTGATTTGAAGGCAAAGGTAAGTAATGTGGCAGTTGAGGGTATAATTGGGGCGCCAGGGTATTCAATATTAGAAATGGAAATGGTTAACAGCTCGTGCTTGTGCTGAAGAAGGACTGGTGATTGGGAATGTCTGGCTCAAAAAGAGGGATATATACGTATGTAAGTGGGAGAGATGGTTAGCGGGCATCATTGGATTACATATTGATTGGCATGTAAAAGAGAGACTTTTGGATGTAAATGTGCTGAGAGGGACAGCTGGTGGAATGTCTGATCACAATTTTGTGGAGGCGAGGGCGAAGATTTCTGGTGGTTTTCGAAAAACAGGAAACATTGTCGGGAAGAAGAAAGTGGTGAGAGTAAGTAAGCCAGGAAAAGAAGCTTGTGTGAAGAAATAACGGGAGAAACAGAATGTAGAATTGTAAAATGTGAGAGCAAATGAAGCGAGGGAAGTGGGCGAGTCGATACTCCCTGAGTGCACACGTCGCGGAAAGACGCTATCTTGAGTGAAAGTGAAGGCAGCTGTATATGTGGCCAGTTGCGAGAAACCATGATCCTGAACATTCCAAGTGCCGAGTCTGTTCTGCGTCCGATGAACCCAAACTATATCGGCGAATGACCCAAAATCAGTATTTTTAGACCGAGGTTCAAGACCTACTGTTTCGACAACTTTGATTATTGATAACAATATCCTTGAAGACATGCTGACACTAGACTTCAAAGCAACGTAGACATATGATATAATTATGCTTAGTGCAAGCACATTTTATAACTACATGTCTTATGTGTAATGCATCTTGATTTCTTTGCCTTACTGTCAATATTAACAACATGCCCAGTACAAGCAAATTCTGTAAATATATTTCCCATACCTAAAGTATTTTTGAACTTTTGTATTACTACCGATGTTAACAACTATACACCACAGTATCTCCTGTTCCGTGTACACACTGATGATTAGTGTATATGTAATTTGATTGTGTATATGATTGTAAATATTTTTCCAGCTACCAATGTTAACGAGATGTTCTGTATATGAGCGACTCAGGTTATACTTGCTTATTAGCATTACACAGATGTTACCTGTGTTAAAATCAGTATCGGGCACTATCCTGCACCTATGTCTGTTTCTCTGGACCTCTCTCCTTCACTGATAGGAAGATGACCTCTTGGGCCCTGAGGCCTAGTGTTAAGGTATTGTACCCACTTTACATACTCGCCTCTACATATCCCTAGCCATGTACCCTTCGCCGAAATGCTTTGTCTTTGCATATATTGAAAAAAAAAAAGCTTTAAAACGAACTAAAAATTTCAGGAAACCGATTTACGTGATTTTATGCCACAAACCTACGTGATTCAACACTTACATGCAAGATCCACGCACCAATTATTCGTGAACCAAAAGCATCAAGTCATCATCATTAACGCATACAGTTAATCTCTCAACTCACAGCCAACAAAACATACCCTCACCAGACATTATATTTTTTCCACACCAGCACTGTACACGAGGACCACCTGCAGCACACTACCTTGTACACAAGAACCACTTGCACCACACAACAGAGAAAACACCTAGAGTACACTACACAAGGACCATCTGCAGCACACTATACAAGGACCACCTGCAACACACTACGCAAGAACCACCTGCAGCACACTAAACAAAAACCACCTGCAGCACACTACACAAGGACCACCTGCAACACACTACACAAGGACCACCTGCAGCACACTGCACAAGGACCGCCTGCAACACACTACACAAGGACCACTTGCAGCACACTGCACAAGGACCACCTGCAACACACTACACAATGACTACCTACAACACAATACACAAGGACCACCTGCAACACACTACACAAGGACCACCTGCAAGACACTGCACAAGGACCACCTGCAACACACTACACATGGACTTTGATCCCATTCAAGTTATCAGAGAGGTGGATGAGGAGCCACCCCAGCGGTGTGAACATCATCCCTCTCTGGGCGGATAAACCCCCAGTTAAACCAGGTATCTATCTATTAATGACCAACCTAAAGGTGTCCTACAGAGGTGGATGAATAGCCTGGCTGCTTGTGAGTCATCATGTAAGTCTGATTGTAGGACTTCCCCTGTCAATACTGATGACACCTGTATCTCCCACATCACTACTGAAGAAGGTCATACGTAACACCATACTGCTTGTGTCTCTCACATCACTATTTAAGTAAAGCACATCCACATGTGAAGTACTTATATGAGTAAACTCGCTGGAAAAATATACACAAAAGCTCCAAGCTTTCGATTTTATTTCAAAAAATTTTCAAGGATACAGAGTCAATATGAACAAGAGATATATACAAACCAGACTTTACCACAGCTGAGGAAACAAGAAACAGTTGATCTGAGAAACATGGAAAGGTTGACCAGGCCGGTAAATTGACCCGTCCCTCTACCTGACAAAGAACGTCAGGTCAGCTACTGCTTTCTTAATCTTGTCACATTGCAACAGAGCTTTCATTAAGATATTATCTGATTTATACATTCCTTCATTCATGTTTATGTTGTTGTTAACTTTGATAAGAAAAAATTTAACAATAAGACTTTGTGTAAGTGACACGCAGGGGTAAAAATTGTTTGCTTCCCTCAGCTGGTACAGACCGCTACAAGAACAGCCCCATCCCAACCATTGTGACCATCATCAGTGATGATCAGTACAATGTACATACATTAACCTGTACTCCTGTATCGCGTACGGTGTTGGTCAGCCTCTTCTGTAATATGTATGTTTTCTTATATTAATGCATATGTTTGCGTGTGTAGTTTGAGGAAACATCTCAATATATCATCATCATTATGCACCTGGGACAACAATAATCTTGGACAGAATACGTATTTTATTGAATGAGACAATGAGTGGTCCAGGAGTAGCTGAGTGAGTCCAGCTTGTTGTCTCAGTTCAGGAGTGGCCAAACGAGGAGGGAAACAATTACCACGTAATTCATCATAATATGTTAGTGATGATAAAATAGTGATGGTTTACAGGGAAGGTAATGTGTGTGTGTGTGTGTGTGTGTGTGAGTACCGTTACCAATGTCTTTATTCAGTCTTCGTATTTCATCACAGTTGGTTTGATCATTTAATATATTAATCTTCATGAGTCCAAGAGCCAACATGATCTTACACAATAACGTTTCTGGTATTCGTCAGAAATCAAATTTGAAATTACAGTTTAAGCCAGGAAAGATCTCGGGGTTTACTTACATTACATTATCCCATGCTAAACATGGGAGAAATTCCCAGTGTAACAACGGCTACAGAGCAGGATTACCCGGGCCAGACGTGGCACCATCGCCTTGAGGCAGTCTGAAGCGCGGCACTAACGCTGGTAATGGTGACGTCACAGGTTCTGGGAAAGCGTCATTCACGTCTGTCGTGCCGGCCTGTCACTAGCGGACGGACCTCTCCCTTGTGAAAGCCGCTCCTGGGAAACCCTCAATCTTTTTTTAGAGCGGAAGTCACAAGCTAGAAAGTAATTTTCTTTTATAATTAACAGAACACTTTGAATGAAAGAAAACGGCTTGAGTGAAGCAAAACACCAACTTCGAAAATTGCTCTACTGAACTACTGTGTCGACGTTATAACTTGTGTGGTGAAGAAAGCTTGGCAATAAGATGTTCGTGTTTTGTCATGATAGTTACAATAATAACATTACTATATAAAGCAGAAATAGGAGAACATTTTTACACAATATGGGTAACTAAAAAGTATTGGCTGAATGACGCTAATTGCGATATACATCTATTCCTTTTAACCAGACGTCTGCCAGATAGACTTGATGGCAGCCGCCTCCTCTAAGTCAATGTATCATGACTCGTTGGTATCCTCGTCCTCTCTGCTTCCCATAACCTTCTTCAACGTCTTCCCTCATGTTTCACTTTAGCCCTCGATGACCTCCAGTCTATCTCATTGTAGGACTTCCTCGTACTGGACATCGTCTTTAAAAGTGTCATATCTCGTGTCTCCCGTTGTTTGTACCTGGCCACATATCTCATGTCTCCCGTTCTTTGTACCTGGCCATACCACCTAACCTTGTTCTTATCAGGTTTTTGAATACAGATGTAATGTTCAGTTCCTCTCTTATCTTGGCATTCCTCGTCCTTTCCATCTTGTAACTTCTTTGATTAGCCTGGCTCTGTAGACTTGTTTGGCTCGTGAGTGACCGTGCCTCTCATGCCTATACCAAAATGGGCCTTAGAATGGTGGTATACATTATCGCTGTGCATATCAATAGTACGCTCAAGTCTTTCAGTGCTGTGGTTTACAATGTATTTCATAACTGTTCTAAATTTCCATCTCCTGTAGATCATCTTCATTGAATATTACTCGCAAGTCTTAAGAATTACTCATTTATTGTGGATGGTCGTCGATTGTTTACTTGCTACACTCTTCTCTGTGTCTGCATCATCATCACCATCATTAATTACGATCTAAGTTTTTGATATTTCACTTCTAAATTAAAGATGATGCTGGAAAGTACTTCATCACATGATGTATTGTAGGCAACTGGTGGCTCACACGTCAGACGTGAGCTGACGAAGATAACGATGCTGACATGACAGAGGATAAGAACTGATTTCCTAATACTAACACAGTACATGGGGTGTGCTGGCAGTGACAGAGAGGTAGCCATGCTGTACCAGGTTCTCCTCCGGTGAGCATGTTATCAAGATATTGTTAAGGAGCAAGAGCCTAATGTACCGGTACCCAGGTACCATCAGGCTGCGGGATGTACCGGTGTACATGTACCGTCATGCTGCGAGATGTACCCAGGTACCGTCATGCTACAGGATGTACCCAGGTACCGTCATGCTACAGGATGTACCCAGGTACCGTCATGCTACAGGATGCATGTTGCTTCGAAATTCCAGAAATAAAGATGTGGAACGAACTATGCTGGACTGGAAGTGGACGATGGACTGGACATGGATGATGGTTTAGACTTGGACGATGAATTAGACGTGGACGATGGACTGGATGTTGGTGAACAATATACCAAGGTTCTACGAGCATAGTCATGATTTTCTGGCCAGTTTAGATCTGAAATTATTTGACCAAAACTCAGTACGATCCTCTGTTTTGTCAGTGTTTGTCACGAGTACAAGAATGGTTGTACTCCTCACTTTCTAGCGGCACATAAACACACAGGCACGAGAGAGAGAAGAACCAGTGTGGACGTGTAAGTGCATGACACTATACTCAGGTGGAAACCTTGACTCAGTATGATGAGATAAACCAACAACACTCCTCACACATTGTGGTCATACTCTCATTATATGTGGTCACATTATGACTTACTTACAAAAACGATAACAGGGAAGACGATCTTGATAAACCTGTATTTTGCATAGTACCTTTATCGTCATAACAGTTTAAGAAAACATTAAGTTATTTGTGTAGAAACTGTCAGATTTAACGTGACTTAACACCCCCCCCCCGTAACTTGGCACCACGTGACTCACGCCTTGTCTTACCTGGCGTCCATGAGTCACGTAATTAATGGGAAGTGTTCACCTGACTCACGTCCCACCACAGAACCATCCACTCACCGTCAGATGTCATCTTCAACACAAGAGGTCTGTGTCTTCCTCTCCATGTTGCTGTTATTTGATCGCCCCGGCTCACAACAGCAAGTACTAGGTAAAGTATACATTAGTACTTATAAGTACTTGGTAAAGTATACATTAGTACTTATAAGAACTTGGTAAAGTATACATTAGTACTTATAAGTACTTGGTAAAGTATACATTAGAAGTTATAAGTAATTGGTTAAATATACATTAGTACTTATAAGTACTTGGTAAAGTATACATTAGACCTATAAGTACTTGGTAAAGTATACATTAGTACTTATAAGTACTTGGTAAAGTATACATTAGTACTTATAAGTAATGGTAAAGTATACATTAGTGGTTATAAGTAATTGGTAATGTGTATAGTAGTACTCATAAGTACTTGGTAAAGTATATAGTAGTGCTTATAAGTATTTAGCAAAGTATATATAAATACTCGGTAAAGCATATAACGGTAGTTATAAGTAATTGATAAAGTGTTTAACGGTGTTTATAGGTAGTTGGTAAAGTATCTAGCAGTACTTATATATATGACTGGTAGAGTGTATAACAGTACTTATAAGTAATTGTTAAGTATATAACAGTACTCATAAGTAGTTGGTGAAGTATACAATAATACTTATATATAGTTGGTAAAGTATATGACAATACAAATAATTAGCAAGCAAAGTCTACTCCAGTACTTATAAGAAGGAGGTATAATATATAACAGTACTTATATGTAGAAGGTAAAATCACACATCATGTATGAACTGTAAGTCTTTAGTGAAATGGTGAGGAATGAAGAAAACATAAAGCTCATTGTTGGCAATGTTGCTCATGTGATGTACGTATATCAGTAAGTCTGGTCAAAATGTTTTGTCTGTATCAGAGATCATCGTAAAGAACAAGTTAAGTTGATATATATGGCCAGGTACAAGAACATGTCGAGAAGGACTGGAACAGAACTAGACGGGAAAGATGGCGCCCAGCAGGACTTGCTATAATGTAACGTCTTTGTGGCATCATAAGGCCGATGGAAAGAAGAGGGAAGACTTTGGAGGAAGTTGAAGAAATCAGAGAGTAGGAGGTCAGGAAGGTGTGGTGAAGACAGGCCAGAAATACTCTTGTAGCTGAGAAAATGACTGTGTAACCATGGAGTGTAGCCAGGGTGTGTAGCCAGGGTGTGGGGCCAGGGTGTGTGGCTAGGGTTTGTAGCAAGGGTGTGTAGCCAGAGTGTGTAGCCAGTGTGTAGCCAGGGTGTGTAGTAAGAGGGTGTAGCCTGAGTGTGTAGCCAGGGAGTGTAGCTAGGGAGTATGTAACTGGGTACTTCAAGGTTAAGTTAGTTTCTCATGAGTCCATATCTATATCAATAAAGCCCATGTTCATAAACATATTCAAATAGTATTTGTGCTAAAGAAAATGTTGCTGTTAATTACTTGATTCACTTTGCTACTGACTCATACTTATCCTACTGGAATAGAATTTATCATATATGATTTTAGGAACCCGTTCTATGATTACCATTAGAATATCGTAAACAGTATTATTGTTTTAAATATCATTATCTTTAGTATTATCATCATCATTATCATCATTATGATCACCATTTATTATAATCATTATCATTAGCGTTATTATTATCATTATTAGTATCATCATTATTTTTATCATTATTATTATTAGGATGACGAAATCAAGAAGATAATCATAAGGCTGATGATAATAATGCTGTTGATAGTACCAGCAATAACAATAACACTATCTTGACGTACAATATAACAATAACACTATCTTGACGTACAATATAACAATAACACTATCCTGACAGACAACCACGAACGCTACCGATCACTTCCTGGTCGAGCGTCGAAATCTCCGATCCGGACGCCTCCACTTCCGGTCCGCTCCATTCTGAACAGCGCCTGGAGAGGTGGGTGAGAACCTTCGCCAGTACACTGTCACTCTATAATGACAGGCAAAACCCTAGCAACGCCACCCCTAGTCATGGCCAGCTCGGATGAAAAGGGAATATTGATAAGAGCTCCTCATATGTTTGCAGACCTACTGAATGAGGGTTGAATGGTTATAGGAACAGGAGATGAAAGATGTGAGAGAGTTCGACACCTTCGCTATTCGAGGGAAGAAGAAGGTATCATAACAGTTAATCCTAATGGGAATGTTCTTGACACAGAAACTATCGGAAGCAGCAAGCCAGATGCAAATTACTCATGTCGGGGTCACAAGGAAATCACTCACGAGAGCAATTACCAAAAAAAAAATACCTGTAGAATAAGGAAAGCAACAGCAGGGAGAGGGATTGTTGGAAAGAGAGAGGTGATGTCTACAGGATTTATGATACGGAAAATTTCTGATTCCACTCTGGCTAAGAAAGAAGCATTCCATTCTTGGACGATAAGACACTATCGACATGAAATACCTGCTTACATTAGACATGATTACACGTATGTATACAATACACCAGGATCTGAGATTTTGTAAAGCTGATTATGTGTTGTTTCCAGGAAAATATATTGGATATGGTTCTGTCCAACATATTCATGTTATTGTAGGGTTGAATTGTGGTGTTTGAAACTGATCGGAGGGATACAAGTGACATCCAGAAAGATAATCAGGTAGATATTGCGTTTAATCACCATGTATTTAATGAGGTTTCTCGTTCCCCACGCTAAGATACTGCACAGCTCTGAGTTAAAAGAAAGTTGCTTCAGTAGGAGCATTAGAGGGAGAAAGGGAGGGAAAGTGAGGTGAAGTGTACATAGTGGAATCGTCAGCACAAGAGTGTGTAGCTAATAAAACTGAAGAGAGATGATCGTTCATGGAGACAAGAAAGAGAGTAGGAGATAGGACAGAACCTTGAGGAACACCACAGTTGATAAGATATGGCGGGGAATTGGCTTCATCAACGACTCCTGCAATGAAGAGGCCAAAGGAAAAGACTTTAAAAAGAAAAGACTAATGCCACACACTGTAAAATGTTTTGGAGATGTCGAAGATTTCGACAAATGTTTCACCAAAATTCCTAAGAGAGGAGGACCAGTAGACTTTTAACGGCAAAAACCATATTGGAGCTCAGAAACCACTGAAAAGAATTATGTGAGCGAAAGTGTTCCGGAGAGTTTCAAAGATTTTGGGAATAGCAGAAGTGAGTGTGATGGGGCGATAGTTGGAAGGGTTTGAACGGGCTCCCTGAACGGGCTACGTGATTTCACGGAGAAGGAAACTTGGGTCTATTAGGCACAGAAGAGGTAGACCAGCAAAGATTGGAGCTAGACTCAGAGGTACACTTCATTAAAACCTGAGATAAATGCCATGTAAGCCATACCCTTCGTCCACCTAAAGCTGCTGGAGGAAGATGTCACAGGTTCACTGAAAGGAGATGGGGAAGGAGGACCAGATGAACAATTATCCTAGAAAGAAGGAGAGTAAGGTATGGAAAGAAGAGGATTTATCAGCTGAAGAGTTAACTATAGACTGATAAAGATAGAAGAGAGAAAGAGAGGTTCAATTACAAAAGTTAATGGGTGTGTTTTTACAAAGGACCAGAAAAATATGACACGAATAAGAAGTCAAGTGTGCAAACTGGGAGAAACCTCACTAATTACCATTAAACTGTACTTCAGCAGTACTGTAACAGTCCTCAGTAATCATCATCCTGCTAAACAAAAAACTTGTTATTTCCGACCTTCATAACAGAAAACGGAGTGTCATGACCCTAGTGTAAGGATGAGGATGGACTCCTGCGTCACCCCTAAGGGTGTCTAGCTCGGTGACCAGTACCTGGGAAGTCAAATATGGCTGCTGGCCAGTACCTGGGTTCACATATGGCTGCTGGCCAGTACCTGGGATCACATATGGCTGCTGGTTAGTACCAGGGAGCTCCATCTGGCTGCTAACTAGTATTTGGGATCATGTCTGGCTGCTGACCAATACCTGGGAGTCCCGTCTGGCTGCTGATCAGTACCTGGGGGCCCCAAGTGACTGCTGACTAGTACTTGGGGGTCCCGTCTGGCTACTAACTAGTATTTGTGATCATGTTTGGCTGCTGGCCGGTACCTGGGGGTCGTGTCTGGCTGCTGACTAGTATCTGGGGGTCCCGTTTGGTTGCTGATTTGTACCTGGGGGTCACATATGGCTGCTGACTAGTACCTGGGGATCATATATGGCCCATGATAAGTAGCTGGGTCTGAGTACAGTATATCGACCACGCTATCTCTCACATGTGACATATGACCGCCTCACCTCTCATAATGCTAAGCTTACGTCTACACTGGTGTGGCCTCGTAAGTTGGGCTTTCTCTACTATCATACAATTTTTTCATTTTCGTAAGTAGTCCAGATTCACAGTTTTATCATCCTCTTTATTCCTCTCATCAACTATTCTTATTTCATGAAAGCACTTTTGTAACTTTTTCTTGTTCAATTTTATATCATGGCCTCTGGTTGTTCAATCCTTACTTCTTCTGGAGAATTGTTCAGTGTTAACTCCATCAATCTGTTTGAAAAACGTAAATATTGTGATCAGGTCACATCTTACCCTTCATTCTTCCATGTCTGGTAAACTCGAGGTCTCTCGTCTTTCTCCTTTACTAGTTGATTTTCTGGTACTATTTTTGTTGCCTTCTTGTATGCGGTACCCAAACTTGGGAAAGATATTCTAGTTTTGACCTTATGTAAGGGATGATCTGTTTGTTGCATATTTTTTTCCAGTTAATATCATACCTCCGTGATATCATACCTGTTTGTTATCTTGATATTTGCCTGTCAACAGTGCGACTCCTTAATTATTCTTCTCCGGTGAGACTATGTTGGCAGGATAGGGACGAAATCTACTCCCATATCTCTCTCACAAGCAGGTTCCTGCAGCTTATCTCCTGTGTGTATATGTATGGACAGTGGGTTATCGCATCTCCTCAACCAGAACAAAGGCTCTTTGAAATGATAAGACATTGGCTGAATTACCCCACAACACGGGTAAGAAATGGGACATAAACGGTAGCAAGTTTTCAGGGATCATAGCCCTAGTGTACTGATCGACAGTGCAGAGAATGTTATTAACGTATGACATTGAAACAACACCGGAGTCACTAGACTCTCTCTCTCTCTCTCTCTCTCTCTCTCTCTCTCTCTCTCTCTCTCTCTCTCTCTCTCTCTCTCTCTTAGAGAGTACGGAGCACTAACACTTCCCTGTGATGACT
>JAUUDZ010419987.1:0-14428 GCA_032361705.1 Panulirus versicolor | reverse complement strand
TCTGAGGAAAACCCAGTCCTGCGAACAATGCTGGAGGACGACCCGTACCTGCGTGGCACCACCGATCGCGTTCTGGCTCTGTTAGAGGACAGCTGGAGGAGTGTAGAGGCCGAGGTTGACCCTCTGGGAGGACTGCTGGAGCAGGCCGAGATGCAGACTCACGAGGAGGGTATCCAAGGTCAAGGTAAGATTAATGATATAACCACCATCGTAATTCTTAAGGTCATGGCGAATCAAAAACCGTGATTTTAAGGTCATAGCTAGCAGTTCAAGGCCATGGTGATGTTTTAATTTAAAATGATAGGATTTATGTTCAATTTGAAGGGGTAAGATCAAAGTAAAAAACTTTACGGTAAGATGGAACTTTAGGCTGAAGACCAGTTTTATTGATTGTTAGGGCAGGAAAAAGTGAGTTGTTAGATTTAGGATCACACTAGTGAATATAGGGTTTGATGAAGGGATATATAGAGTCAGGGTTTCAGAGCCTGAATGATCGGATCGTAATATCAGAGTCGCAGTCCTAAAAGGATATGGAATTATAACCTGTTTAAGGTAAAGCTGAGGTGTTATGGGTAAAGATTAATGGATTCTCAGTTGTATTTCTGAGTCATTGTCAAAATTAAACTTTGTAAAGTCACATGAAAGAAGCAAGATTAAGGTAAGGGGTTCAAATGAGGGACAGAATCATTTTTAGAATAAAAGGGTGAGGAAATAGCAGTGAGGTGAGGATGGATTTGAAATCAGATGTATGTTGGGTTTCGATTGTTGGAGTGCCCATGAAATCACATTCGAATGAGGTTCAAGATAGTTGTGTGTTTTTATGAAGGTACAGAGCAGATTATAAAGGGGACAAGTCGGTAAGAGATTCTGGTTGGAAATGTGACATCCTTACGTATGGCTCGTGCAGAGATGCGTGTATGCTGGTACCTTTTAAACTAGCTTGACTCTATAAGCTGGTGGCTTTTTGAAAGCTACCTTTACTGATGAACAGATTTACCTTTCATCACATATAACTTTTTCTCGAATGTTAAATGTAGTAAACAGTCTAAATGATCAACTTAACAGCTACAACTAAGATTGTTATAGAAACTTGAAACGATTTCACTGTATCCAAAATGAATGGATCCGTAAACTACAACAGAAGAACATCAAGTTATTGAATTTAAATTTTTTTTTTTCAGTTTGATGACTATGCCGGATATATTTTTCGGTGTCTGAAAACAAGATTAAGGTTTTGATATATAAGGAGCTACAGTTTCTGATGGAGTGAAGTGTTTTTTAGAAAAACCGTACCCAATACCGAGCATAGGTTGGCCTGAACATGGCGATAATTCCAGGACCTGATGGATCGGGTGTTTGCTTCGCTTCAGAGGTGGTGGTGATTGTGAGACTCGTTTTAATTTAGCTGTGATTCTCTCTGACTCTGGTTGATATTGGAAACGCCAGTAGTCGATGGGAATTTTAATCCATCTGCGAATTGTCCGATACAGCGTTGAATTTGTGGTTTTACAAGAGCCAGTATGTATCGCTTCTATTTTCAACTTTGTGCGCTAACCTGTATCCTTTGGGATAAGGAATAAAGAATACTGCCCACGTAACTCCTGCAAGTTATGGAAGCGACTAAACGGATCGGGAAGGAAGGAGTAGGAAATCCTTTCCTTCTTTACTGTCACTTACTAACTAGGGTAACTAACGAAGCTGAGGTGTGAAAGGACGAGCAGAGAAAGAATTCCTTCTTTTATTTGATGCAGTTTTAATCGTTACTTTGGGGTCATTTCCATCTGACACCCAACACCGGGTAAGCAGCTTTAAGCGTTTGTTTCTAGAAAATCTAGGATTTCATTTTCATTAAGGGATCGTTTATTTCACTTGTTATTATAACTTCATTTGGATATTGGTTTACATTTCATGATAGTTGCCCATCCTCCAGTGGTGGTTTAACGCTAGCTGCGTTGTTTGCCTGTTATCTGACAATATGGCCCACAGGATTTACTTACTATGATAACTCTTTCCATTGTGATGTATTTTTCTTTCTCATTAAGGGGCAGTGCACATCTTATAATTAAGGCCGGTTTATCCTTCTTTTGGTTATGGTTAATGTCTGTGTCTAGTGGCTTGTTTACCTTCAAGGTGAAAGTTTTCTGACATTGTAGTGGTCAGTCCCCTAATGTTCACTTACCCCCCCCCCCCCCTCTCTCTCTCTCTCCTGTGGTGTTAAGCACAAGTAACTTTGGTGTATCCTGTCTCTCCACTGGGACTGGTTTTGTATTGGTATATACATTTTACTGCAGAGTTGAGTGAGCTGGGGTCGTGGCTGGCACGAGTGGAGGGACTGGTAGAGGCAGCACGGGGGGTGAAGGAGGTGGTGAACCTGGGTCTCCTGCGGGTGAATCAGACCGCAGCCAAAAAGGTCCTGGTCACCTCACTTCGGCAGCAGCAGCAGCGGATACACCAGGATGTTAGCCAGTGCGTACCTCCTTGTTTAGTTCCTTGAGCAAGACTTTGGTGATTTGAACATTTCGATTTCAGTATCTTAATCTATCTACCTAATACGAGCATTACACAGCATTGAATGTGAAACGCACAAGGTGCTTCTGTTCCAGCCGACTGAAACTTTCGTCTTTTCTTCCAGAGGCTTCGATCAGCGGGTCAGGGCACTGCTGGCGGATGCCAATGACAAGTGGCTTGGGCTCGAACTGGCCCCCGTCACCGCGCAGCAGGTCGTCACCCTTCTCAACTACGTCACAGAGGTCAGGGATCAGGTTAGTTCAGACCATTGCCGAAATTGTGGGATCAGATCAACCGCCGAGATCGAAAATGAAGTTGACCTGTCTAGGCTAGTCTGAGTCGGTCACTAAGGGTTAAGGATCAGGTTAGTTTAGGCCAGTCAGGGTTTTAGTGTTGCTGTTTAAGGCTGCATCAGGTCCAAGTTGGCATGGAGGTTATTTTCTAAATATGATAAGATCACTTATGAGATTATTTGTATACTCTACTTTTCGGTATCAGCAGCATAGTGTCATGAGATACATGAAGTTAGAATGATATGAAGGAACTGAAAACATGTGTCTTCTGTTTGTCTCCAGTATATGATTACTTACCTTCTTTTTCCAAGTTTTCAGGGACAGTTAAGCATAAGAAATATATACAGACAGTCGTATTGCCTCATTGTTTATCATTATATCAAACAGTCGCCATATCTTCAGCAGAAGGTATGAGGGAAAGAGAAGTGTAGTAAGTGTTCGTATGATTGAGAGGGCTGACCAGGGTGTGTTGAAGTGATTTGGTCGTCTGAAGAGGATGAAAAAAAAAAGAGATCATGAACATCTATCTACGTACATTTCAAATGCAGAGGGAGGAGAGGGGGGAGGGGTGCTCACCAATCAGTGTATGTAAGGATGGTGTGGAAGAGTGTGGGGTATCAGGCTCTGAACATCTATGAGGGCGATAGATTGGATTGATGTACACAATGCCCAGTGTGCTGTCAGATCCATGATCAAGGTATACGTAGAAATAGTCTATAGGGCTTGAATGAGATGATAGTCTTGTTTTTTATGCACGGTACATGACGGATAAAGTCTATGTGCACTGCTCATCTATTTCTGACGTTAGCTCCCTAAGGTCAGAGAACCAGTTGTGTTTAGAAGAAAATTGTTATTGTATTTGTCATTATCATTGTCTTGCATATCAATATTACTATTACCCTTATCATTATCGTTCTCCTTACTATTATCATCATGACCGGCAGATGGAACGGGTGAACCAGGAGGAGAAGGTGATCCAAGAAGCATATGAAATGATCCAGGGTTACCACATCATGCTTCATCCTGAGGTCAGCCTCGTACACATTTCACAAACTTCAGGTCTTTTAAACTAAACAGACACGCTGTGTCTTTTGTGCTTTGTTTAAAAATTCATCGGTCATTTCAGCTTAATTTTTTTTTTATGTTTCAGCATAATATTTACGAAGAAATTATCCAACTTTTGGGGTAATAAGATTTATAATTCAAATAACTGTGGTGTATTCAGTTGGGTTTATGTATTTTGGTGTGCTCTGCCGTCTAAGGGGGGCTTGGAGAACACGAAACATTGAAAGTGGTACGGTGTCACAAAGGCAGTAGAATATTCATGTACTTTCGTGTTTAGCTCGGAAGATTAAGCCAATATAAGGATGGTGTCACTACTTGTGTAGCATGCCGATATATTTTCTGGCAGTCACACAAAGACTTCATGTTTGATATTCATTTTAGGAAAAGCAGACCAACTTCACCATCTTTGGTTCAGTCAACATTATCCAAGTTCAATAGATTATGTGAATATATTATTTGAGAAAGGTGGTATATTTAAAGACCTAGTGTGGTCAGAGGTGTAGTAGTATAGTTTTTCAAATAATGTTTACTAACTTGAAAGTTAACCACAGTTAACCACAGTTGTATGCAAGTGATGCTCTTCTGTTTGGCGAGTCAGTAGGAGGGTTGTATAGAATGACGTCGCTTTGATGACGTATGTATAAGGAAGGATCCGTAAAGTAAAGTAAGAATCTACTATTTTAAAGAAATTTGCTGTCACAGGTGGAAATTCTAGATGAGTTTTGGTTTATAGGAGTAAACTTAGTAGGGAGAGAATGGGAAGGCTAGATTAAGAGTTGAATCTTGCAAGGGAGAAGTCTTAGTTATATAGGTTAGAATGGGTAAAAGATAAGGACACTAGAGATGGATAGTATGAAATTTAGGAGGAGAGAATGAAGATATGAGAAGCATTACCAGACATTCGTTTAGTAGCACTTCGAGCAGGCTTTTATGAATTCAATTATCCATGTATTGTAGTCTCGAACCTCTAAAGCACCCTGTTGGCTAAGACAGTCACCTTCCTGCCTGTGTTTGGAACTAGATTTTGAAGCAGTGTTAAAACGTGGGTGTGGAAGGCCCCTTGACAGTATTGTCTTCTCCGTTTCCACATGCACCAGCAGAGAGAGTTTATCACTCATGAATCGGTTACATTTAGTCACATGTAATCTGTTAAGAATAGACTTTGTGAAGAAGTCATGGGAAGAGCGTGAAATAACTCTAATATACAATGGTCATGTAGATTATAGATGGGCCAAAAATACACATAGTAGTATTGTGGAAGGTCCAAGAAGACAAACATCATGGAAAAGCTTTATAAACGTAGCGAGAGAATTGATAACTGAAGAGGTGTGCTTTTCTGATAAGAGTGCAAAGGAACAGTTTTGCGGTTGAAGATGTGAATGAAAACTCTGGTCTCACACGACTTGCGAACTTGCTGCTTGACCCATACAGGTCCACAACAAGTACGAGGCACTGCAGAAGGAGGTGAAACGTTTGCGGAAGTCTGTGCGCCGTAGCCTAATGGAGAGGCCATCATCCATTCGGAAACTGAAGCAGCTGCTAGACAAGGAGATCGAGGAAGTTGATGCAGAGACGGCTAAGCTTGCCGAGCAGGTCCAGGTATGCCACTCAGACTGTGATATTGAAACGATGATGAAACAGTGTCTTAACTAACGAACCCCCAGCACATTATAGATCAGGCGATTTCCAGTGTCTCTGTAGTAAGAAGATTTAGCACAGTGTGTTTCCATCCCTGGTTATGTTATGTAGCCAAGACAGTAATCAAATATTTAAGAAAAACATCACATACTCATGTTATTAAAAGATTTATTCGTTTCCTTTTTAATATTAGGTCGTGTATATCTCTCACATGCTTCATTCAGGTACTTTTAGTGAATTGCTTTAATATAATCCTGGAACATTTTGCCCAATTCATTTTGTGTTACCTCCACGAGACATGTCATTATTCATAGTCAATTTACTTATATGCGGTCACCCACTTTTGAGGATTCAGATTTTCCATAATCAGGTTTAAATGCTCTTCACAGCGACCCAGTTGAAAGCAGCTGAGACTTAATTGTATTGCCAATTGAATACATGTATATGTCACATAAACCTTTTCTTGAAAGCCAGTGAATACTGGTTCAGGTGTAAAGAAGGAAACTCGGAGAGGTTCCGAACCCGTTACGGTAAGTTCCTGTACATCACACGCCTTATTTACACGGATGTTTATTCGTTTATGCAGTGATTGTTGTTAAAAGTTTGATCTTGGCAAGTGAGGAGCACTACCTTATGGGTTAGATGCTCATGACTAGAACAGAGCATAAGTATAATAGAAATAATAATGATAAAGAAATCTTTAATTCTTTAAGGAATTTATATACCTGTCTGTAGGAGTAGCATAAAATTGTTTCCAAGATGTGCGAAATGTTGGTCGCTGACCAAATGCTAAATAACGTGATGTCTCTCTTATTTAGGCGCTTAGGTTTCTAAGAGTGACAAGCGACCGGGAAGAAGCTCTGAAAATGTTAGAGGCTGCTGTCTCCCGAGCCTCAACTATCCGCTCTCAAGCCACCATGATCACCCACTACCAGACGACATTCCAGGTTATACTCTTGTTTTGAAGTCTTCATCGGCCTCTCAACATAATTTCGTATGATACAAAGTTTTGGTTTAGCACAGAATTTTGAACATGCTTGACTCCACCAATAAATATCATTCCATATTTGGTTCATGGATACTATTAATGACATGTTTGATATTGAATGGTAAAACTTAAAATATACTATTGATGAGACCGACCAGTTATGAGTCCTATGATTTCTGCTGGGTAACCATTCTCCGTACCAAGGCCTTGTTAGTCTCACTCAGTATCTCGTGACTTCTGTATTTCTGACTGTAGTTTTATTCGTTAGTTGCCGGTATGCCCCTTCAAGGAGTTGGCGGAAGTGGAGGAAGAGATCTCCCTCAAAATGCTGCTCTGGCGTTCTCTTTCTGAATGGGAGGAACTTACAAAGAAGTGGTACCAGGTAAGTGCCGAGAGCTCTGCTGTAATAAAGATAGACATTTTGGGTGGGAAGTTGTCCTTGAAATTACCGCTCAACATTTAACTCGTATTTGGGAGCCAGTTACAATTCGTCACTACGAACTATTGTTATTACTTTGGGTTAACTCATCCACTACCGGAAGGGTTTATTGTCAAAAGATCTATTATACTTAAGTAACTAGTTACATCATGTCATACCTTGGACACATTAGCTGAAATACGAGAAGAGGTAATATTACTAGAACAAAACACAGGAAGTTATATCATTGGAATAATTATTTACCAAAGGTATTGCCATACAGTGTAGAACCAAGGGTGTGTATTATTCTGAAAATAGATAAAGATTACTGCGACCAGTGAAGGAATTCTATCTAGAGAGGGAGTTGATGGTAAATCATTAAGGAGTGAATGACTGGTTTAAGGTTTTCATTAGGATAAAGAGCTGTTACTTTGATTGCTGTGTTAATTATAGTGTAGTGAGTGGGGGTATTGCCAGAATGAAGGGTTAAGATAAACAATTGGATGAAATGAAGGCATGGATGATTTTGTTGTAGTGATGATTCATTGCAAACTGATCACAGAGTGTTGAAGCGTTGCTGACAAAGTGTTGAAGTGTTGTTGATGTACGGGCAAGTTGTAGGAGGGGGAAGTCATTAGGTTCGCTAAGCTAGTGACTGAAAAGTGGAGTCTATAGGATCTTTCTTGGGTGCTGGTACATTTTCCTTAGCGTTATTGTTAAGTAGATATTTGAAACTCGAAAGATTAATAGGCATTCATCCCCTGCGCACATCAAAGACCAGCTATCTTGTCTTTGCTTGTATTCGCAGTTTGCACACCATGATTAAGACCGCAGTTTTAGATGTCTTGGGCATTTAAACATTTGGACATTTTTTGTCAGGCATATGATTATACGTGAATTATTTGTAGGTGACATAAGGAGATTTAACCAGAACAAAGACAGACATTCACTTGAATACTAAGCCTTGTGAACTTGTTCCAAAGACATTCATTATGAAAAGACCATGAATGTGTTGGACTCCCCTCTTATAGTGCAAGTAGACTGAACATAATACACTCCCCATTTTAATGTAAAAAGACTGTACACGTACTTACCACCTGCGATGCCAGAAGACTGTAACCAATGTCTGTTCACCACTTGCAATGCCAAGGCGTTGTAACCAAGTCTATTCTCCGCTTTTCCTTGGTTCTGGTTGCGTGGCCTAGAGTGAGGTGAGGAGCCTGGATGTGCAAGAGGTGCAACGGGTGACGCTGGAGTACCGTGGGAGAGTCGACCACTTGATGGGGGCAACACAACACTCGGACGTCCTCCTCCACCTCGAGTCTCTTGTCACACACCTCCAGGAGAAGGTAAGGACCCCTCACTTCTCGAACCACCAGTAGATGATAAGACAGTAGATTGTCTGATGATGCACAGAACAAGAGAAGGATGTAGATTGAAGAGCTAACAGAATGTGTGGCTTTAAGTATTTTAAAAAGAGCTGGAAACGAGTATAGTTTTATATGGTTTTAAAACCTGAGAGGTTGAACTGGAGTGTATGATTTACAACGAGCCTCTTGCAGCATTTTGAGCACTACACACTTGCTTCTCCAGTAACATTTTTGTCTTCTGCTTACTGAAGTGTGAACCAATGATGAGACTATTATGTCGCTAAACATAATATGCGTGAATATGAGACAAATTTCCAAATACCTGTGGTAGCCCCACTTTATATCCATCGAATAATGAAATTAATGAAATGTTTATTATGGCAAATGACAGGAAATGGCACTTACAATCGATGTACTACAATACCCTGGAAGCAGGGCTACCAGTGTGAGGCCAAGACCAGTGGGCATATCTCAAAATCCTAAGTCCATGGTGTCATTTTTTTTCCCAAAAAGTAGATTTTTTTTTTCCCCATCGTGTACATGTAGGTCAGGGTAAGATACGTGGCACCATGAGTTTAAAACAAATCGGAATCACATAGTGGACAGGGCAGGAGGTAATCAGTAACTTTTCCATGAATTCATCCGGAGTTGATTGCCAGTTAAAGAACAGCTGGTTAGGCTCAGGGTTTTGGAGGGAAGAGTTCTACGTGATGACTTGAAGGTACGTGAGGAACGTCCTGAAAAGTTCAAGACTTTATTCATAGCTTCACTCATGTGGCTTGCAGTTGTTTCGATATTGTTAAAGTGCTCTCCCTCATCTCATGACACTTTCTTGTCACAGGTCAGGGAGGTCAGTTTTTGAAAGGATGTATTGTAATTTTCTTAGTTAACTTGGTAGAAATTTACTTTACATTTACTGCCAGGCGGCCTGATATGAAGTGCTTGCATTATCTAGGAATGTTAATGGATTCTGATGAGGGACTATGTCTACTGTTGCACTATTTCCTCTTATATGGAAATACAACAGTGGACAATAGACTCGATGTGTATTGTAAAATTATTTCTTGTTCTGATTTTTTCCATTTGAGGAAACAAACCTCCTCATCAGGACATGTATGTATCTTTGAAACTTTGATAAATTTGATATATTGTATCTTCCAGTACAATATCATGCCATACCTTTTCTTTTATACAGTTGTTAGTGTTGGAGGCCCTCACTGATTCTGCACTCCGTCCGAGACATTGGCAAGAGATAGAAGGAGCTCTGGGTCAGTCGTTACCTCCATCTTTCACCCTCGTTCATGTTGACGAAATGGCTCTTCACAAACATGCCCACACCTTACAGCAGGTGGCTCACACAGCACAACTTCAACAACAGATGGAGAATCGCTTGAAACAAGTGAGAAAAGTAGTATAGCATACCTTGAATGGATTACATTTTCTTTAAGGATTGTATCCATAATGTGAAGAAACTGAAAAGGGATTTAGGATACCCAAATTACAAGCACTTCTGATCGTTTCACTGCCCCCCTCCCCTCTTTTTTCTTTTTTTCTTTTTTTCTTTTTTTTACAACGCATTGCCCTTTACAGTGGAAAGCCGAATCTGTCCTAGTTATGTACTGACTTATATCTGTAGCAGTAAAACTTTTCATTCATAGTCAGACATTTTCTTCACCATTTAACTGACACTGTGTCCTTCTTATTGTGTAAGGTGGAAGAAAGTTGGGAGGTGGCCACTTTCCCTGTGGTGGACTACATCAGGAAGGACGTGTATATCCTTGGTGACCTGACCCACCTTGACTCCCTCCTGTTAAACACTGACCTAACACTCCACCTCTTGCTTCACTCCCAGCACGCTCTTCACATTAAGAGTGACACTGTCAAGTGGAAGAATATCCACACCATTATCAAGCAAACAATCGTAAGTACTGTAGATTCTGGGAGGCAAATATTCCACTTGGAATTTAGGTTCCATATTTTTGAAATGCTCCCATGATTGTAGTTGCGTAATCTCTCACTGTTACAAGTATCACTTGTGACTGAGATAAGGAATGGGATACATACACTAGAAAGATATGATGAAATATGTATTGTTATGTTTTGTAAAAAGTATGATGTCAAAGATATTATGTGACTATGCTTTATTTAATTGAATAGTCTAGAATAACCCATAAAGCAAAGTTCCCTGCTTATGAGTATTTATACCTGAAAATGTTTCTATATTTACTCTCCTGTTATACTTATAACTACAGGTTTAAACAAGATATATGTAAAATATCATTTATTAGATAACTTAGAAGTTTGGAGAGAATATGTTAATATACTTAAATTTTCATTCATTTCTTGACTAATGTGTATAGTTGGCGTTACGAGGTGCTTGCCGGTTGGGTATCACCTGAACACAGTGTAAAATATTTCCTCAAAATTGGTTATTGCAAAGTTTAAGTCACTCAGCCCCATTCAAAAAGCAGCCTTCCCATCTGGTGAATGGCAAGGCTCACAGTGCCAGAGATACTAGCTTGGTTTATATTGAACTGATGAAGGAGTAAAAGGTCCCTTGAGGATAACCACAGGAGTCCTCTTATAGGCCGCCCTGAGGGAGTTTGAAGAGGAATGGTTGGCCCTGGACCCAGTACTCACCACTTGTACTGCTCACGAGGTCTTCCCTCTCCAAGCTGCTGTCTTCGCTGCCACCTCCACCTTCTGGGCAGCTACCTTAGCCAGGTAATGATGTACTTGGGTCATATAAGCTCTCCTTGGCCTCGCATATAGAGTTCATGCATTGTTACATTGACCAGATAGTAGTTGTGTGGGTCAAGGGACATCAGCATAGCCAGTTAGTGAAGTCACGCCTGGAGTCTTCTAGGTTATATTACATCATGAGTAGATAGTATTGCGGGCTTTATGGTATCGGCGTGAGACCAAGAAGTGTTGCATATGTTTTCACAGTTACCATAGACTGTTCCAAATTGCCTGTTATTAACAAGCAGTACTGTAATTTACAACTTTACAATGACTCAGTGATGTCATTCCCATGACAAGTCAATGTTGTGAGATATTTGATGTCAATATGACCAGATAGTGTTATGAACCGTCATCATCATGTTAGAGTTGTGAGATTTCATCATCATGATTATATAGTTCTTTGAGATGTCATCAGCATGACAATATAGTGTTGTCAGACATCAATACCATGACTCGTTAGTGTCGTAAGACGTCATCACCATGACTACTTAGTGTTGTCAGTCATCATCATTAAGTTTATGGTGTTGCAAGGCATTTGATTTTGCAGTAACCAGGTTTATGGTAACTTGTCAATCATGTATGTTTTTCATGTAAGAATAAGTCTCAGGTCACAGTCATTATGACGACATTTATAAAGAAGTCTTGGGCAGATAACTTATAAAAAGATACGTAAGTCCAGGCTGATAGACTAAGGCTGTTGATCCTTTTTCCATAGGATGAAAGAGGAGTCACATGTATTACACCATTTGCGTGGTGGGATGCTGCAGGAAGAGGTGTTGCAAGAGAGGACACAGCTACAGGGGTTGCGGGTGTGTCTTGCACCACTTCTGGCTATGAGGAGGCAGACGTGTCCCAGGCTCTTTCTCCTGCCTAATACCGACCTCCTGGAGTTGTTGACAAAGGGACAGGTAAGAGTGGTGTGTGTTATACGCATGTTCCTCAAGTAATCATGTTTTTATTGATTTGTTGATTGACCTCATTTCAGTAAGAAAAATAAATAAAATTTATAAGGTATATATAAAAGTTGAATGATTTTCTGAAATCATCACCAAAAGAGGCTTCAGTAGCATTAGATGTTCTAAGTAATTGTAATCTCCTTGGCTGAAGGTCGTGGCATACGGCACTTGATTCTCTGTTGATATTTCCAATATGGTTTACCAAACAATACTTACTAGATATTTCTTGTTTAAGTAAAACTTCTAAGTACATATACTTGTGCGATTCAGAATGAATAATGATATTTCTCAAAACCAAATATAAATCTGATTTTCCTGATTGTGAAGAAAATCTGAGATTTCAGACATTTCCGATTTCCTAAGTGGCCCAGATTTTCACCATTTATCAAAGCATTTACAGTGTAGTAATTGTTTGCTTATCCAATGTGTTAGGTGATTAGGAGATCATATCGTAAAAAATGATCAGTGTCCACATACAGAATCTAGAGGTTTGCGTAAGTTTGAGAGGATGTATTTCCTCTACTCGTGTGGCACACTTTTACCCTTTGTGGGTTGGGATTAGATAGTTCCTATAGTACTTTATTCACCTAGTGCACATGTCTAATCTTATAAACTGGAAAACAGTTTTACCATATACCACAAGATGAGAAGCAACATACTGTATTAACTTTCTGTCCAACTGTAGGAACCAAAGGTGTGTGAGAAGTACCTAAGGAGGCTGTTCACAGGTGTGGGTCGGCTGGTGCGGGGTAAAGACGGCAGAATAGAGGCCCTTGTGTCACCACAAGAGGAGGTCCTCAGTCTGGCCAAGGTACTTGCTTGTGTGCTCTTTTACTTCCTTATCGAGAGTAAGGTTGTTGCTGTTTTATTATTCCCGTAGATCCTTTGTGATTATTTTGATATGGGGAACTGCAGAAGCAACCGTTTTTCGTGCTTATGCCTTTTCGTCTTTAACCGGTACTTTTTTGCCGCTTTCAGATCTTGGTTGTGATATGGAAAGTCCAGATACTTCGGTTATATATTATATATACACCATCATATATTGCGTATACAACATTAAAAAGATTATTTATTATATGTACACCCTCATATATTGTTTACAACATTAAAACGTGTTACTTGTACTTAGGAACATGAATCTGTTAAAAAAGAATGGTTACACAGTCACATCTGCTCATTAGGAAAAGAAGTAAAGGGAATGCTTGCATCCATACAGTATCATGGGGACTACTAGACCCATCTTTGCCCAAACAGACCTAAACCGCCCAGAAACTAGGTCTTTTGTCCCACCTTTGAGCCATTTTCATCCCCAAAGTTTTACCCGCTGCTACGTCAACTTTCAAGTAACTAATGCAGGTCCTCCCCATTCCAGTTAACGCTCATATCATCTTTCTTAATCCTCATTAAGTGTCAGCTTTCCCTATAAACACACACACTAAAGCTCAGACCAGCGTCTGGAGTTTCTCTCCTGACTCTGCCGCCAGAACCGTGCCATCTGCAAACAGTAACCGACTCGCCTTCACCTCCTAGACACCTCCCCCCCCAACATACCGTACACCCACACCTCGCTTCAAGACCTTTGCAATTCCCTTCCTTTCCATTCCATCCCTAGAGAGGTTAAACAGCCATAGTGACATCACACACACACACACACACACACACATTGATGCAGACCCACCTTCACACTCCTCTTCCTCCCATCTTAGTCTCACACAAAGCCCACTCTTATGTTGAAAACTCTTTACAGCGTTTAATTGCTTTCCTCTTACAAAATGCAGTAATAATACGTGACTTCTAGTCCTGTCATATGCATCCTTCAGATCCATAAATACTCCAAACTGACCCCTTTTTTCTCTGGATATTTCACATGCATATTCTTAACCAAACACCTGATGCACACACTCTCAACCATCCCTAAAACCACATTGTTCCTCCCCAGTCCGTTTTTCGGTGCATGCCCCCACCCTCTCAATCACCATCCTCCCAGACAAATTACCAGGTACATTCAACAGACTTTTACAATTGTAATTTGCATATTGACTTTTGTCCCCAATACAGCTATACATTGGTACTATAGAGGCTTACTTCCAACCCTCAGCCACCTCACCCATGCTTACACAAAAGTTGAATAGCCTCCTTAACCAAACAACAATACTTTAACCCTGTTGCTTATTTATCTATGATTACCTCGGAATCAGTTTTTATGAAATAGTTTAGTGTTGCCTAAGACATCTTTTTCTAAAGCCCAAGGCTGTGCTCTTTCCAGTTGCAGGGAAATGTAGAATCCTGTGGAATGATAAGATCTTTGACGAGACTTTACTCCCAGTGATACAACCTTGCCAAAGGAGGCTCTTGACTTGCGGCGTAACAGTGTGCAGGTGGAATCCTGTCACACTTGTGTATATATATATATATATATATATATATATATATAAATATATATATAT
>JAUUDZ010419966.1:0-14430 GCA_032361705.1 Panulirus versicolor | reverse complement strand
TCCTTCCCATCAAACCATACATTAAATGCTTTATCATATTCCTCGACTCGTAACCCACCTATCTCCACAACACTATTTATAACCTACATAGCACTATGTACTCGCTGTGTATTTCGGATCGGAACCATATCCCAGTCTGTGTTATGTAACTACTTCATTTTTGATAACCCTCATCCTGTATTACTGTCTTTTGATTTCTCCTTTGCAAAATAAGGTCATAAAAATGTAATTCATCCTGTTTTTAATAACCCTCTTCCTATAAGTCTTTTTTTTCTCCTTTCCAAAAACATAATTCATCCTGTTTTTTGATAATCTCCTCCTGTATTAGCCTTTTTGTTTTACCATGAGCAAAAAAGCTTGTCAAATTATATAATTCATCCTGACTACCACATGATTACTCTAATCTACTTGAATATCCACAAATCATCCTTCACTACTACCACAGCAATCATCAGTGGACGGTGCAAATTTGAATCTAAAACTGGTTTCAAATAATTCCGTACCTACTTACGACTCGTCCACCCAATTTTCCTGAAGACTATGGTCTCCCCAATGGAATTGACCCATTTGCTTGCCCATTTTCTACAGTGGAATTAATCCATTTGCTTGCCCATTTTCTACAGTGGAATTAATCCATTTGCTTGCCCATTTTCTATGCAGTGACGCGGACGTGGAGGGAAGTAAGGGACGACAGCGGGTCGCGGCCACCATCCCTGCAGCAGCACTCTATGGTGAAGGCCGGAGACAAACTCATCGTCTTCGGCGGGGAACTGTGCATGTCAAACGAGACGCCCCTCTGGATATACGAACCCCAGGTATGTTATTGATGTATTTCCTTGTTATCAGGGGGATGTTGCACGAAGCAGACATTCCCCCTTTGTCGTCTGGTTTCACAGAATTGACGCCTCTCTGGATATACGAACCCCAGGTATGTTACTGATGTATTTCCTTGTTTCCTTATGATCAGGGGGATGTTGGACGAAGCAGACATTCACCCTGTCAGTAAGGCCTTTGTCGTCTGGTATCACAGCACTTGATCTGGTTACTAAATCGAGTCTTTTCACTTGCACCAACTTTTTGCTTTGCCAACAAGGCATTTGTCGTCTGGCTTCAGAAGCATGGAGAAATGAACTAAAAAGCTTCAAAATAAGGAAATTCATTTGTTTAAAGAATTTCGGAATCTCTCGTGAAAATAACTTGACAGTTTTTAAAAACTTACTTTAATCATTACCAAAGTATAAAGGGTACCAGACTGCTACGCAGATGGTCCAGGGTTCGATTCTCAGGTTATAGTGATTTTCATTACCAGTTCACATTGCATGATTATATATATACTATTAGCCATTTTCCGCCTTAGCAAGGTAACGTGAAAAACAGAGAACCTAACCTTTGAGGGAATATCCTCACTTTGCCCCCTTCTCTCTTCCCTCTTTTGGAAAATTAAAACAGAGAGAGGAGGATTTCTTCCCCCCGCTCCCTCCTCCCCTTTTAGTCGCCTTCTACGACACGCAGGGAATTTGTGGGAAGTGATCTTTCTCCCCTATCCCCAGGGATGAAATATATAATGCCCTTTTTAACAAAAGGATTCTAAATACTATCATTAGTGTGGGAGCTAACGCTGACCACAAAGGCTCCATACCGCCCACACAAATTGTAACTGTTCGAATCCTGGTGTCAGGGACCCCATTGTATTCTATGAAAGTGGGCGTTTATTGCACTATATTCGTTTAACTGATCCGGCCAGTATAATCGTCATTATTACTAACTTAAATGAACAAGGCAAAGAAAACCTGTCTTGTTCTTGCACAGTATTTATTTCGGTAGCTACTTCATTTTTACCAAACTTTCCTATGTATACCATATTACACCTTCTGGAAAGTAGTCTGCAAACTTAGCCCGCAGAAATTTTGGGTCACTTTTTTTGATTTGAATATTCTCTATTGGTACTGATCAAAGCTACAGTCACATTTATTTGATAGTTATTAGTGAAAGATCTATGATGCTTTAACTTGTATCCAGTGTGCGTAATCTCTGTTTATGACTGCAGGTACGTTATATCGTATGGAGTATTGATAGAATTACTGATTATGTTGTGTGGATTATTAATGAATATTTGAAGTAACATTAGTAGACTATTTATCTAAATGCTCAACTTTAAATATTTTGTAGAGTCTGTAGATCAGGCAGTCTAGGAATAACATATTTTCAGTTTCGCAGTAAAACTGGTGGAAGGTCCTTAAAGTTGAGTATGGAGAGAAATGTTTATAAAGTTTCACCATTTGGCCGGATATAGAGCACGTGATATCTATACCTAAACCAGACTATCTACCCACTCTATACCTAAACCAGACTACCCGATAGGTTAGTCAGGAAGTTTACGAATATTTGGAGACCTGAAGGAATAGGTTTCTTTTTATGCACAGGTGTTTGCTGTGAAAGAAAAGAAAAATCAATAGATGAGGAGTTCATGTAGTGTGGAATAATGTGTAAGAGTGAATGGGGACAGAATATGAAGACTAAAAATCAGTTGGAGGATGATTAGAAAAGGTGTGCGTTACAGAACAAAGAGAAGCAAAAAAAATCAAAGGAATCGGCAATTTGGAAAGCAAAGACTTGATCCACAAATGCTCTGGAGATACCTAGGACCGTGATGACACACGTTGAAGTCCTTGAGACAGAAGGACCAGAGATCTTTGCTTCTTGATATATGTGAAGACTTTGTGATGCTCTCGTATGACGGGTGTCGGATGAAAGTAGGAGCTTAGAGTCGGTGTGAGGATTGTGTGATGTGTTTTCTGCCATTTCATGTGTGGCTGGGTGGCGACGGGAATGGATGAAAGCAAGAAGTATCATTTGTACGTGTATATATGTGTCTGTCTGTATATGTACGTATACGTTGAAATATATAGGTATGTATATGTGCGTGTGTGGGCATTTATGTACATACATGTATATGTGGGTGAGTGGGGCCATTCTTTCGTATGTTTCTTTGCACTACCTTGCTAACGCGGGAGATAGCAACTAAGTATAATAAAAAAAATACATATATCAAATGACAGCTAGAGACTGAGTGTGAACCAGTGTGGCCTTTTTGTATTTTCCTAGTGCTACCTTGCCGGGTGATGTGTGTGTGTGTGTGTGTGTGTGTGTGCCATTTCATGTGTGACAGGGTGGCGACAGGAATGGATGAAGGCGGCAAGTATGAATATGTACATGTGTATATATGTATGTGTCTTTGTATGTACATGTATGTATACACTGAAATGTACAGGTATGTATATGAGCATGTGTGGGTGTTTATGTATATACATCTGTACATGGGTGGGTTGGGCCATTCTTTCGTCTGTTTCCTTGCACTACCTCACTGACGCACAAGACAGCGATTAAATATAATAAAAAATATAAAAATATGAAAAGCACAATCATTGCATCCATCTCCTCCTTTATCATAAAATCCTTATCAATACATCTTACAATGTCAACTATCATAATTGTCGGGGAAAGTACTTTGGGACCTGATACATAGATTTCTTTTGGTTAGCAGATTATGCCTGTAATGAATCCTGTCAATAACTACAGTTTCAAACATTATGGTACATGGTAAACTTGCATTTATTATGCTTTCTTCTAACAAAATACTGAGATTACTTACCTAAAATAATTCTCTTAATAGCAACCCCTTGCTGAACTTCCTGGTTTATGAGCTCATTAATCTCCTCAGCCATGGGTTCAATAGTAGTCAAGTCTTCTTCAGCAGTCAGAGAAATACTGTGTCTGTTAGTGAAACAAGAGCAATTAATGATATCAATTATCATGCATGTGTAATCTTTCCTGTCCTTGAAGTTCGCTCAACAATTATATCTTGATATCTTTTATGCTGATTCACCAAATGAATGAATATACTTATGCTCTTAAACATTAGTATCCCTTTTCCAGGGCTCCTGCAGCCTCCAAGGATGTACTATACTCAGGAGCAGGGGCAGAAGGACCTCCCATTATGTTTTGCAAGCCAAAGGATTTACATTTTTTCATGAGCAACAATCTTGCAATTACATTATAGCAGCAATACAACAGAGGCACTTCAGTGGTTGTCAAGCTGCAATCCTCTGACCCAGGTAGCTGTCTTGTCTTTCTGCCTCACCGACATGATGACTGTTGGCATTCTGTCCAAAACATACAATCTCTCATTGTCACACATAACACCTGACAATATTTAACTCACACAACTCATTCGTCTTAACTCTAGCTTTTCCTGCAGTGATTGCTATGTGTTATCTATCTATATCTCTGATGCCCATTCCATCTGGGAACTTCCTCAAAACAGTCTCTGTAACTGGTGAACTCCAGTGCTGCTTCTTACCCTAGTGCTTCACCACTAACAGGCCACTGGCTGATGGAAACTACGATGCAGCATTTCAGAGGCTGATGCCTAATGTTCCTACTGACTACTTCCATTGTGCCCTATCTCTGCCTTCTGAAAATATGGTAAGAGAAATAGAAGTAGAAGAGAAGAATATTAGACAGGAGCACAAGGTAGAAGTATTAAGTTAGAACATTAGACTGGAACATAAGCTAAACACATTAGATAGAAGCAGTATGTAGAAGCAGGAGGAAGGAGCCCTTGAAAACACTGTGCTTGAGTTGCCCCCTCTGCTAGTGGTAGTGGCATGTTAAGGGTGAGGCACCAAAGGCTAAAAAGCAGTATGGGAGTTCATCAGTTATGGAGACTATTCTGCTGTAGCCATCCTCTTGAAGGAGTTCCTAAAGGGAACACGCATCAGACAGATAGAAAGATAGACAGACAATGCATATTTCACTCTAAACTAAGCCTCATCTGTCTGGTATCCACCCTGCTAAATGCAAGTATAAAAAGCTGCAAACCTCACTAAATAAAGGCACTCAGAACATTCACAGGCTGCCAAGCTACTACAAACACTAATCATACAAAAATTAAACAAATGTCCAACAATGGCGTCCAGAATGCAGATGAGAAAGTGAAATTCATATAGGCTTGGGGTGCATGGTTTTAGTTTGGGGTATAACTAGTGGGGTGGTGCTAATGATTGGGCTGGGAGGGCAGATGTTTACTGCTCATCAGGTCATTTTGGTGTGTACTTGTTTTCCTTTAATAATCACAAAATATCAGAATGGCTTAGTAGTAATGCTGAAAACATTATGATGTATCTTGATCATCACTTGGATATAAAAAACTCTCTAACCTGTTAAACCAGACATGCTGTAGTTGACCATACGATGGGGTATAAGGCCTCTGTGGAGCAGTTGGATACAGGATGCGAATATGTGGAAATGACATATTTTTCCCTAACACCATCTTTATTCCTTCCTTTGCCATAGGACCTGTGCCACCTGTCAAGCAGGAACTAAATGTGAACAAATCTAGCATTCTTTTGTAACAAGTAAAAAGAAAATATAATGGTAAATCATATTCTAACTTAGGTTTAAAATAATCAAGTATCTCAGTTAATTTTTAAACAAAAATATCTCAACAACGTAGCTTTTATCACTCAATTCAAAGAATGGTTGATCATGTTTTGCTCGTCCCTGAGATTTTTGTTACCAGTCATCTCTGTGCTTTCTGGAGTTTTTGAACCAGCACATCCTATATGAAGATCATGTTTGTTCAAAAATAGTGAAGTGTCTACCAACAACTTGCACTGTATAAAGTCAAACCTTTACACTTTAAATTTCAACTGAACAGGAACTAAATGAGTTCAAGGGTCCGGTATAAAACTCAAGAATTCATTACTTCAGTCAATAATTCAGACTATACTTAATACACAGTTCAGTCACAGGAAAATCAAGAGGGCTTTCTAGTGAATACCTGTGTTGCCTGCACTGCAGCATAATTTTTTGTTGGAGAAAACAGAAAGGATATAAACAATCGCTTGGAAAATATCAGAAACGTTTGTTTTAAGAGCACTGACCAAGATATGGAATTTCCTTCCAAGTATGAGGCAGATTAAAAGTGCCAACTTAAGAATTTTCAATATAGGACCTAACTTGAACAAAATCCAAATTAGAGTTATGGACCTTACAACAATGAGGTGGGGAGGAAAGGTGGTGGCAGAAGCAGCCACTTGGGTAGTCTTCCATTTGTTCCCATTTCCTGGGAGTTGGCACAATGCTCAATCATGGGTGTGTCTAATATATTTTGACAAGAATGCCAGTTAAGTTCCAGTTTATGGGCATCACAGAAGTAGGGTAGAAATGCATGTCAGTAAACTCCATGTTCTTAGTAATGTTCTGTATTAGTATTCTAGACCAGGGAAGCACGATATAAAGAATTACTTTTTATCCCATGGAAACAATGATAACAAGGAATTTTATGGAAAAGCTTAACACAGTTTGTTAAACACTTCTATACAACAGTGCCAATGAAAACCTCACCTACTTACCCTTAGCAATCAAATTTACCTTATTATAAATGCCATTAAAAATATTTATATTATGATGTCTCTGCATTCACTTGTTGAGAGGTTTGCTCTTTATTATGTTTTACTTCAACTACATGCAACTTATATGGCAAAGGGAGGTTAGCATCAATGCCTGTGTTATACTTCCTCTATAACTATGGTATATCTCATATACTATGGTATATCTCAGCTCTACATAAAGTTCGGAGGTTTTCAGAGGTTCTGTTGTTTTAATGTTTCACTTTTACCTGCATTTTCGCTGATTATCATATTCCTCCTTTCCTCATACCATCACTATTATTCATTTGGGGTAAAAATGAGGTTTTAAATCAAGCTTCTTTAGTCTAAATCACTTTTATTAGATATATGGAGTTTAATAATATGCATTTCATCCAAACTTAAGTTACCACTGTGATGCCCCTAACCTGAAACTTTATTGAAGGGAAAATCAATTTAAATCTACAATGCTGGGAAGGTTAGGTAAGATTTTCAATGCCTCTGCTGAATACTTGTAAACTTCAGGGAGGTTAACATCTCAACTTCATTTCACTGCGTGCTAAAACTGGGAATAACAAAGTTTTTCTTTCCTAAATAGCTTTATAAACTTTTTTCAGGTACAAATCCATTTGAATATTACCTCATCTTCTATCAATACACAGTAAATCCACCTGAGCAATAGCTGACCTCGTCTCAGTCTGGCTGTAATGTCAGTATGCTGAATCACTGTTACTGTACATACTTCACAACACATGAGAAAGGTTTGCACCTGGACCAGTCAATACCCATTTAAGTAAACAGTCACTTTTGCACTGCAGTTCCAAACTTTATTTTCTGATGAGATCGAAGTTCAATATCATTACCTGCTGAAAAAGTATGTTTTCACCGTAACAAGAAATTCACTAAAATACTGACTGAACCTACACTAATCTGCCACTTTGTATTACCTGATCCATGCATGAATATAATGGAAGCAGTGTGACGAGGCATGGACTGTGCAACCACGCTGACATGAAGCAATTTGCTTGACATTTTCAAAAACTCCGGGCTGCCTCTAACTTGTCGACAAGAAAGTTGCCTTCCGTTGTTGTTGAGCAATTTGCTCTAGGTTAATTAGTTGACATTACCGTACAGCACTTGTCTTTCCTTGATGTTCCATGACTTGCTTAATTTCAATATAAAGAGATGCCCTCGGCCGTGGGGATGCCTATGTTGCTTGGTGGTCAGTGCCCGGTGTATGTGTGCCGTGCGCCGCCGCCGTTGCAGCCAGTGTTTGCACATTTGTGATAAGACCAACGTTCGAACGCTTTACGCTGCTAAAAAAATATATATACACTTTTCTATGAATACCTTATAAACAATGGACTTAAAAGATAATCATACTTCTACAACTAAAAGTTCCAATGAAAGTTGATAGGATGATATAATATGAATGATATAATATGAAAGACAAATCAAATGTGGCTGAAGCATTCCGAAGCCAGACGTACATTTGAAACAAACTGTTTATATTCAGACCCCCAGCTTTGTTACCTTAACACATAATGGCAATTCCTACCATTAACCTCTATGAAATCATGATAGGCCCTAAAATATCGATTCTTTTATTTCATATAAATGACATCCATATAAATACGATATACATATCATCTTAACAAAAAATTACAATGGGAAAACTCGAACCTTGGTCACTGGGATCCCTGGCATTGTCTGAATGCAGTGGTGCCATGTCTCTCCATTTCTGTCGGCTTTCAAGTTCACATATGCAGCACTAACCAACCTCAGCTTCTTTTACAAGTGCTCTCGAGGACTCTTACTGATGACAAGATACCTCCTGTAGCGCAACAGCTTTCTTTGAAAGGAAGCAATTAGCTACTTAGTTTTACGATAATCGCTGGAAAACACCCTCTCAACAAATGCAGAGCGAGAGAGCCAAGGGCTGCATATAAATTTTGAGAGAATTTGGTATGATTGCTGCCCCCTTTTTATTGTCAGTAGTTCAAACCAGAGAGTTGTTGCTCGAATTAGTTACATAAAACTTTACCACATGCTATTGTTCCAACAAGTATCCAACCAGAAAGCGAAAATCAGTACATCGCTCGTGAAAGTGAATGTACATGGTCATGACTGTGACTTATCCATGGTGTATGTGAGAATGTATAAACCACACCAACAATGTAATTTCTTAGCCCTTTCTTATCACATTCTATGGAACATTTATTAATAGTAAGAAATGCTTCGCAGATCCCAAGAAAAAAAATGCCAAGGAGTGGTAACACTGTCACCCCGAAGGTAACGCGTTAGTGTTTTTTTGGGTTGGTTTGGCTTTAGGCTTATCAACTGCCAAGGTCATGAAGACTTTAAACGTCAGACTTCATCCACAAACCGACAAATCTTAACACTGAAATATTATGGATAATTCTAAGACCACAATGCACCCTGGGCAAATATAGCTCAACACGAGATTAACCTAATGTCAGAATTCCCTAGGGAAAACTTCATACCCATCAGTAGGTTGTGATGTGACCTGCCAGGTACAAATTCTCTTAAAACTTCAGCTGCTTGTTAAAGTATACATACATTAATAAGAGCTGCCTGGTAGAAAGACCCATTCTATGAAAGTAATCTGCTGGATACATGGTAATCTTTGCCATAATTTTTAGACCCTCTAGAGACAATAACTTTTGGGAAAAAGTCGGAACAGTCCACTCTACTTTTCTTAAAGTATTTTAGAAGTATAGATATATACTTTCCCAACCTTCATGAAAACATTTGAATATGGTTACTTTAACAATACTGCAAACTTTCCAGTTTCACCCGATTCCTTCTGCTCCTATTGGGGTTTGAACTGCTTGTCCTTTGGATAATTGATAATTTTCTTGATTTTATATCATTTCAGTAAGTTCATGGAAAAGTAGTTTTCATTTAACAACGGGTGCGTTGGTTAGATTGTTACTCGTTTAACGCCCTCAACATTATTTGTCATCACTCCAGTTTATGGAGACCCTCTCTCTACGGCCAGTTTGTGTAACATGGTAACTATCTAACCTTTGAGATGTTATCTGCACACGTAATGAAATTAGTACATTCGCTGCTGAAACCATTTTATTGACAAATATTACATCAATACGACAGGGTAGTAATTTTCTCGCATCTTCTATATGCCTTTGCGGAAATTGCTGCAAGCTCTACACTTGCAATCATGGGGCAAATCTATTATATAGTGCAAAAAGGTTTCTCTATATTTTACCACCAAAAACATCGGTGGGTAAATTTACCAAAAACAACTTACAGTCTTAATCAACTTCATTAACTCATCTAATAATTTTTGTTCTTGTACAATTCAGTATTCATTACTATTGTATATATGAATCACATCACATGTTACTACGAAATATTACCTAGCTGATCACTTGCAGCCCCAGCCATGGAATGCAAGCCAACGCAAGACCTTGCACATATCAGGCAAAGGCGAGATAGAATCGTGTTCTTGCATCTTAATTGGGTGCAGTGTTTTGCAACTTGGTTGGTTGAGTGCATTATTTTTATGGCCAGCCAACAGATCATACAATTCAGCTTATGAAAGGAAATTGTACCCTGATTAATGGCAGCAGAACCTTGCTAGGTAAAACATCAATTGATACCCAAAGCACCAAAAGGATTAAAGATACATGGTGACAACACTTACAATTAACAGAAGGTCATCTTCACTTGAAACTAGTCATCTACCTCCCTTCCTTCTCACACATATGTTTTACTCACCTGGCACAAAAAAAAAAAAGCATTGAATAGCTTCCCTCCCACACTTTACATTTGCTAACCCCTTCTAAGAGTCATCTTTACCACATACAAGTCTCTTTCTCTCACAAATTCCTAAGAGTAAACACCTGGCCCACACATCCTCTACCATTCTTAGGCCATACTGTTCCTCCCAAGGATGAAGATCATCTGTTCATGGCACTAACCTTTCAATCACCATTTTCCCTGTTGAAGTGGCAAAGCATGTCAGAGAATACCGACAGAATGGATATGGTGTTTCCCAAAAATCAGTATGAATCTTTGCCTTGAAAATAGCTAGGAAATTAGACCACAGATTTTAAGGCAAATTGTGGTTGGTGCACAAGATTTATGAAAAGAAATAATTATTTTGTACTGAGACGGAGAATGAAAAATCACATCATCTTCCACAATAACTTAATGACAAGGTTACTGAATTTTGTAGGTTCATAATCAAACACCAGTAGAACGCATACAGACTTTCATATATTGGTGACATGGAAGAAACACTCATGCATTTGATATGCCAGTCAGTCAAACAGAGAATAAAGTTGGTGAAAAAGTGTTAGTCAAAACTACTGGACATGAAAAATCAAGATTCACATTTGTGCTATCATGTATTGCTGATGGCACAAAGCTGCCTATGGTAATTTAAAAAAAATCCAAAGCAAAAGTTTCCAAAAGGTATAATCATCCATATGCACGAGAAAGGATAGATAGATGAAAGAAGCATATAAATATAGCAGAAAAAAGTCTGGAACTTTCAACCAGGGGTACTGCACAAAGAAAAAAGTCTTCTTGAGTGGGATGTTTCAGACTCATCTTGTTGACAATGCTACAGATGGAATTAGGAAGGAAAACACTGATATAGCTGTGATTCCTGGTGGATTAACAAGTCATGTCCAACCACTCGATGTTTCTGTAAACAAACCATTCAAAGATGCAATGAGAGTGAAGTGGAACAACTGGATGATGGAAGGAGATAAAGCATACATAAAGGGAGGCAAGATCCAAAGTTCATCACTAGCAACTTTGTATTAATGGACTGTAGATGCCTGGGATACAATCAGACCAGAAATTGTGGTGAAATCTTTTAAGAAATGTGGGCTTTCAAATGCTCTCGATGGAGCAGAAGATGACTTTTGGGATGATGAGGTTAATGACAGTGTGATTGAGGATGATGATCTTATGACTGATGATGGTGTTGATCCATATAACAAGGCTGTTCAAGGAGATGACTGGAATGAGCTGTTTGGTGCTAAAGACGACAAGGAAAATTATTTTGATGGATTTTAATGAAAATATTCAGAAATATGGTACTGTAGTTTTCTTTAGTTTCAAATTTAATAAAAATTCATGTTTCAAATATAATGAAAAAAATTTGATGTATTTATAAATAAACTTTTAAAATGATTACTCTATGTTTTACATCATACTCTGCTACCATACCATAACTTACCATGCATTTGGCTACTTTGGGCTTCGTATGATGATACAGATCTGCCTTGGCAACTGTGCCAACACTCAACAGCTGTTGGTATTTTAAGTGTTATTATAAACAATAAGAGATTGAGGTGGATTATTATATTGTGTGAAATATCAAAAAGATTTTTATTACCAGTATTTTTTGTAGAACTTTTGGTACAATGATACCATATATGATAAGTTTGCCTGAGCTAAGAACTTTGACACAGACTACTGAAAGCATGAGAAAATTACCCATGTACCAGGATGACCCCCAATTTTTTGCTTAAAAATGTGCTCTTAAAAACAAATTATACAAGAGTATATTCTACCATTTCTCAGGTATGCTTATCCCATACTTGGAATGAAAGGCCTGACAACACAGTCAATAGTACTGTCACCTTCTTTCAAGAGCAACTCAACTGCAATCCCATCCACATCTATCACTTTGCCACACTTCAACTTATGCAAGTCTTCCATTATCACCTTTCTTTGCACCAGACCATTCACCATGACTTTCCCACTCTGCATACCATCTTATTCCAAAACAAACAACAACTACCTCACTATTATCTAACACATTCAACAGTCCTGCAAAATACTCACTGCATTTCTATTTCACCTCTTCTTTGCCTGTTACTTAGATATAAAGACATCCCTGGGAGTAGGGGAGAAATACTACTACTGGTGAATCTCCTGTGTGGTGTTACCAGACTCTGCATGCTCAAGGTTACACCATGAATGGAAATGTCATCTAGGAAAGGCTGTGTCGTGAGTTCTCCTACGAGAACTTTCACTCCAAAGGAGACTGTATTTCCCTGCTACTGGAAGTAGCAAAGTTGTGGGATGCAGGAGTCTTTAGAAAAGTTCTGGGTAACACCAAGACTCTTTCATATACACTGGTTCTGGGGGTAATCATAATATAAACGTAATCTCCTGTGTTGCAGAAGTCAACTAAGACGAGGCAACAGGTGAATGGATATCCTTCCCCTTGCATCATTACTTAGAGAGAGAGAAGCCAATCAAGGAATTTTCTCCTATGGCTCAGCCCTTTGTTTCCAACATTACTAAGTAGGGTAACAGTAAATGAGTATGAAAAAGAGAGAGATATAGATAAAGATGGAAAAGAAAAGGAAGAGAAGACAACCAAATAGAAATCTCAAAATCAAAAGGTACGTTATTTGGGAAGTGCTGACAATAACAGTTCCTCATTGAGTTCCCCTGCCTCTCCTTAAAACCCAGAAATGGTAATATGCAATAAAAAATTTGACACTGTCTGATGTCCTGCTGCGAGTTAAAAATAAGGAAAATAAAAACACACACTCATTAATCTGCAAGTAATTCAAATGCCATAAAATCTCTTTGTAGAATATATATCTAAGATATAAATCTGAACTTTTCATCACTCAAAAGACTCAAATTTATGCAACTATATGCCCCCAAATTTATCAATTTTGTCATCACTACAAGGGGTACTTAAGATGTAAATATGAGTTTCTATAATGTATAGCTCCTGAGGTACTGCATTAAAAAGAATGTGTAGACACAGAGTATGAAATACATTGAAGATTTACATAAAACTGCAGCCACCCAGTACATGAGAGAAACAGGAGAGCAAGGAATGAGTACTGTATGGGAAGCAGAGATTTTAATTTGGAGGACACTACTGCACCAGCATTACCAATGTGGAAGAAGTCTTGGAAACTATGGAAATTATTAAAAATAATTTAATCATGGTGTTCAGCCAATTTGACCCATATAAGGTTCATGGTCTTGATGAAGTTTCCCATATAAAAGTTTTGAACATCAACAGTTACCAGTTTTACATTATCAAGAAAGCATTTACCAATTAATGGTCTATGTAAGTTAATACAAAAAGCAACTATGATAAGCTAAGTAGGGTAAGTCAGTTATGTCTAATTATACAGATAAAAAGAAGAATGAAAAACAACTTCTGATTAAATGTATTTCCAATAAAAGTACACCAGAAATCTGATTATCATTCTATATACACACAATTATATCTGCATCAAAATGCTTAAGATACCAGGTAGATCTAAAGAAGTGAAACCTTGCTTCATGGCAAAACTGAAAGTACTGTCAACATCACCTACAAAATAAATTAATTTTATATAAAAATCTGATCATGATACTGTGTTCTTTTAATATGTAGGTGTGACTGAGGTACATGTCAAACCTTAAAAATGAAACAGTACTGAATAGCATAAATGATATTACTGTACTAACATTTTATAAGAAAAACTCAATATTTTCCTATATTATTCTAATAAGGGGGCGACCCTGGGGAAGTACCCATTAACTTACAGGTGTGACTGAGGTATAAGCCCAAGTGTCCAAAGATGAGATGCAGCTGCACATTCAGCATCCAAGTACCTCAACACCATCTTATCTGTGGAAAAGATTTCACCTTAAAAATGTCTGGCATAAAAGACTTCTTTCTGTTCTCAAATGAATTATAAATGTGAGATCCTTTCAATCATGACCATAGATAACTTCAACAGACCATTTCCACCATGTCTTAGTCTGAATTTTAAGTAACATGTATAACAAGCACCAGCTTGTCCATTTACAGTGGTAATTCAAAATCTTAAACAAAACTAATACTTTGAACTTTCCAAAGGAGATCCCAGTTTACTTTGACTGTAGATGAATTCCTCAACTTGCTGAGAAGTTTTTCTTGTACGAAAAAACTGCAAAATATGTTGACTGCAAGACACATGTAACCTGATAAATCAGA